>JASDQU010029137.1:5759-19789 GCA_032191745.1 Picea mariana | reverse complement strand
CATAAAGCATATCACTAACATGATCAAGAAAGAAGATATAAAATGGACCCCTGAAGCCAGAAAATCCTTTGAAGATATTAAAGTGGCATTGACCAAGGCCCTAGTGTTGGCCAGTCCTAATTTTGAGAAAGACTTTATATTTTTTTCTTTTTCCTCAGAGCATACCAATGTTGGTGTTTTATTACAAAGGGATGAACAAAATTTTGAGAATCCTATAGCATATTACATCAGGACATTGAGGGATTATCCATTGAAATATGATATCATGGAAAAGCAGGCATATGCACTGGTCAAATCCCTAAAGGATTTTAGAGTTTATATCTTGCATTCTCATACCACTGCCTATGTGCCCAACAATTTTGTGAAAGACATTTTAACTTAGCTTGATCCCGAGAGAAAAAGGGGCAAGTGGATAGTTGTGTTGTTGGAGTATGACCTTGATATCAAACCTACCAAGTTGGTCAAGGGGCAGGGACTTGAAAAGATAATGGCACAGAAAAATTGTGAGCTCTTGGGAATAAATTTCATTGCCAACTTGTCGGCAGACTCAGAAGAAAAGAAGGTCCCTCAGGTATATCAAAAATTCCTTGACTCCCCATGGTATGATGATATTATTTTTGTGTTGAGAAATTTGTAGGCTCTTCCTAAATTGAGAAAAACCAAGGCCAAGTTTTTAAAGCTAAAAGAAACAAAGTTTTGCATGGTAAATCAATCTCTGTATTGTAAAGATCTAGGAGGAATCTTGTTGAGTTGTTTGTTGGAGGGAGAAGTAGAAAATACCATCAGAGAGTTCCACAAAGGTGATTGTGGAGGGGACCACTATTGGAACACTACTATGCACAAGATATTGAGGGTTGGGTTCTATTGGCCTAGAATTTTTTCTGATGTCTACAAATGAGTTTCAAGTTTTCATGACTGCCAATTTTTTGATGGGAAGAGAAAATTGCAACCTTTGTCTTTGAAGCCCATCTTTGTTGAATCACCTTTTAGAAAATGGGGCCTTGATTTCATAGGAGAAATTCATCCACATTCCTCCGCTCAGCACAAGTGGATATTGATAGCCACATATTACTTCACCAAGTGGATTGAAGCAGTTCCCACTAGACAAGCCACATATGATGTTATCATTCAATTTTTGGAGAACAATATTCTGTCAAGGGTTGGGTGTCCAATCAAAATCATTACAGACAATGCAACAACAGTTAAGTCAAAGAAGATGGAAAAAGGTTGTAGTGATTACAATATAACTCTTGGCCATTCCACAACTTATTACCCTCAAGGTAATGGATTGGCTGAGTCATCCAACAAGAGCTTAACCATAATTATCAATAAACTACTGGAAGATAACAAAAAGGCTTAGCATAAAAAGATCATCCATGCACTATGGGCTGACATGATCACTACTAAAAGGTCTATTGCTACTTCACCCTTCCAGATTGTGTATGGAACAGAGGCAATTTTTCCTATTGCATTAGGATTGCGAGTGATGATATTTCTACAGGAGAAGGATGCTGAAACAGACACCACTTGAAGGAGAACATATGAACTGATCAATGTCCAACAAACAAGAGAGAAGGCCTTCAACAACTCTCAGCTGCACCAAGACAGGATTAAAAAGGATTTTGACAGGCATATTAAGGAAGATGATTTCAAAGTGGGGGATTTGGTGTTGATATGGGATGCCAGAAATGAAGACAAGGGAAAGCATGGAAAATTTGACCATCTATGGTTGGGACCTTTCAAAATTGTGGCATACCATGGAAATAATGCTTATTTTCTACAGGAAAGTAATGGAGATCTCGTTGGAGGAGGACCTGTGAATGACATGTTTCTCAAACATTATATCGTTTAAATGAATTTTCACCCTTTCCATTCATTGTATATAGCCATTTTGTTTTTCATATTGAAGTAATTGGAATCAAATCAACAAAAATTGAAGCCCGAAGTGAAGGCCCTAAGTTATTTTGAGTAGATTTTGAGTTTTGTGAATAAGATGTTGGTAAATTTAGTTGCAGAGGTAAAATAATGCCCAATGGGTAGGCAGTTGGTCTATCGTTCTTTTCTACCTCGTTGGGAGGATAACATCCCCAGTTGGATCCCATGTTATCACCATTAAAATTTTCGTGTGAAATTAAGATTCCAAGACTTAGTGAGGTGCTAAAATGGTGTGGAGGCTTGAAAAACTAGAGATGGGACTAAATTTGGCAGGAAGAGGCTAAATCTGTCGGGAGCATAGACTTGATGGGACTCAATACATTGTATATTACAAGTGCTCCAGATCAACAGTCGTAGGTCATTTCAGGAGGAGAAGTTGAGTAGAGGATAATTCCCGAAAGTGGGCCGAAAAATAAACTATGGTTTTCGGTCAGGACCACGTGGCGCCACTGGGTGCATTTTGGGGTGAGAAGCGGGTTGCCCCAAACCACTTCCTCGCGCCCCCGAAATCGGAAAAATATATAAAGGGCATTTGTCATTTATTTTATTATTTTTTCAAAATACTAGAATGTTTGAAAGTTGGTGCGAACACCCTCATTCGACTGCGACTTCATAGTGCACCACTGCCAGCCATTTCCGCTAATTTATGGGTATTTTTCATTGCTTCCATGAACCCTATCATAACTTCAGTAGCAGAGCAAGACACTGTGCTGAACGAAGAATCCCTAATTGACCGAGATTCATACGTTTTCGACACTGAAATCACCATTTCTCCCATATTTGTTTCTAGAAGTAATCTGTTTGATAATGTAGGGAAGAAAATACCATTCCTTGAAGTAGCCTAGGCCAGTATAGTCTCTTATGCTATCAAAGTCACATTCCCTTTTTCCTGAATTCATAGGTTGGTGCACAAAGCAGTATTCACAGGAAGAGAAATTTGTCTTAAATAAACATGGGTCTGAAGTCCTGTGTAGGGTAGAGAGTCTATTAATTCAATATGCCCTCAATATACCAGAGTATTTCTCCGCAACGTCTGAAGATTTCGATGAAGAAAATCTAATTAGGCTCTACAAGGAGTGTTCATCAGAAGTCAGAGATCTATTTTTACAGACAATTGTCAAACTGGAGCATCTTTCAGAGAGTTTGTCTTTGCCAATGAATGTGAGTATAATGGTTATTGAGGTCTAATGGGACTGTTCCCTGCTGAGTCAAATTTTAGGTCTAGATAATGACAAACATGTGGTCGAGGTCATGCTGGGTTTCTTGTTGGAATTTTTTCAGTCAGAGTCTAGTCTATCAGTCTGTGTCAGTTTTGATCAATTCATAGCTGATAATATCCATAAACAACCAGTGAATTTTCTCTCTCTAAGACATTTAAGATATTACACATACTTGCTCAAGATTTTTCTGGAAACAGATAAGAGAGAATTTCCCAAAGAAACATTCATATCAATTGAATGTAAGAGGATCACGCTACTCATATTCATCAACAAAGTCATTTCCAGGGTTTACAGTTTGATTTTCAACACCAACCTACCAAAAGTTTTGCATGACATGAGGAGTTATTTACAACCAAATCCAGAAAACAGAGTGGGGGACTGGGTATTTTTCATGCATTCAAAAATGGTCTGGGTTTATGGTTGTCATGAGTCCCCCTATCTTCTGCCTATTTTTATGTCACCTAGAGTCTTTACCCTTGAATTCATCAGGAAAAGAATCATATCTGAGATAGAGCATTTCCTGAAATTTCACAAAGCCTCCAACCTCAAATTCCCTTTCATCATTGGACCCTTCATTGTCAAAAATAGATCATGCTTATCTTAGATTCAAGCAAAGCTCAAAGAGTTTGGTTTTGCACAGCTACAGGGAAGAATATATGATCCACATCAGATCATATCCAAGAGAATATTGATGAACACACAATCCCCTTATGAGCATGAACATGTTGAGGGTTTTGATAAGTTGGCAAATCTAGAAGTTTGTGCTGATATGGAAGCAATCTTGCAACCAACTCAAATGCAACATGTGGAGGCAACCCTGCAAGAGAGTCCAAGAGAGTCAGACACAACAAACTCCTCAGAAACTGATATTCAAAGTCCTCAATGTAAGTGTTTACAAAAAGAGAAGTAGTTCAGAGGCCATGGGCACCAATGATCAATAGATTTCCCCTAAGAATATGAAGATTACACAGTCCCCAAAGATAGTGAATTTGGAGGAGGAAGAGCCTAAAGAAAAAGTGAATATGGATATGGTGGAGAGTGGTACCAACATTGTAGAATTTGAAAAGGGAAGCAAGCTCCAAAGTGAAGGCAACTCAAGAAACTTCAGCAGTAAAAAAAACATCTTTGACAAGACATCTGGGGCAGCTTATCAATCTAAGGAAGATCTGGAAAAACAATATGCCGAGAAAGGAAACATGGCCATGGGTGAGATGAGGGAGTTAGTCCCTGAAGTGGAAAATATTTCTCAGCACAAGTCTTCTTTGTTCACAATAAGATATATTGAGAAGAGGACCTTTAATATAATAGTTGCAGATGAAGACAAAGTATATGAGATCAATATAAAATATGACAAAATCAGTTCTCCAGACAAAGTCAAATTCCACAAAAATACCAGTGATATGTTGTATTCTGATTACTTGAGTCTAAGATTGAATAATTCCAAGTTCCCATCTTATGCAATAAAATTGGAAGGGAAATTGAGGCAAGAAAAGGAATCTAGCAGAGCTTGCAAGACTCAGGTCAAGAGGCTGGAATCTGAAGGCCCCCAAGGGGTGAAATCCTCATTGGAAGAGAAAGACAAATTGATTCAAAGCTTGAAGAAGAATCTGGAAATGTCTTCCACATAGAATCCACAAACAACCAAATTGGTTTCTTTAGAACAGGAAAAAGAAGCATTTCAACAAGAGGCATTGGATTACAAGGATAAGGAATTGCAACTAGAACAAGAAAAGGTGAATTGGTCACAAGGATAGACAGAGTTGTTGAACAAAGTTGTAGTTGTACCTCTTGCTATAGAAGCTGGGCCAAGCACTAAAGGACTTGTCCAGGCTATGTCACAAGTTAGCATGAAGGTAGGAGAAATCAAGGGATTAAAAGGTGACATAGATAAATTGAAGCAGGAAATGAAAGCAAAGGATGAAAGAATGGCTCAATTTCAAAAGGAGAACCAAGCCTTGCAGGAAAGGATCGAGAAGTTGAAAATAAGATTAAGAGGAAAATGACTGTTGTAGGGAGTCAAACAGATCATCTAGGATTCTATAGTTGCTGAAGCTGCCAAGTTCAGAGTTTATTTAAACTTCATCAATGATAACAACAACATGGCCATCACAGCCAGAAGCAGGTGCACTGTTGTGAATGAGACTTTAGAAAAGAAACCATCAGAGTGGGCCCGAAATTCCGTAAACCCACTAAACTCTATCCCTACTACATAAATTTATACCATTGGAGTCAAATATAGAACTACATTTATCATCTGGGCCATGAGGGTTATTGCTAAACATAACTTGTTGAAATCAGTCTAAACCAAGGAAACACAGATGGAGCAAAGTGTGCAAGAATTTAAGGATCTATTTGAAGAATTGTTTATTAAATTCCTCCCACGCTTTTGGGATGGCAAAGGAAAATTACATGATCAAGAAGAATACAACGCTCGCTTCACTCATAGAAAAATGGATCACTCAAATTTTGAAAACCTGGAGGAAAATCTGAAAGGAGCAACCCTGGTTGAACATCTGATTACAAATTTTGACATTTTGAATAAGTTTAAATCAGTGAAAGTTGGACTACCAGTCATGACATATGCCTCCTGCATTGACTTGGAGATCCTAATCAAATAAATGATGGATTATGATATCCCTTCTGACTTGCAATGGAAGGAGATAGTACGGCTGGGTAAAACAAAGTGCAGTTTTCCAGGGACCAATAGATGATATACATGTGTCATTGAAGATGGAAGATCAGGTAGAAGACCAGAATAGAACACGTGGAAAAGAAAGGAGTTGAAACGTCAGAGGAATTAGAAGCCAGAGCATCAAATGTCTCTTGCTAATCATTGTAATCAGTTCCAATACTAAAACTATCTTTGTAATTATTGTAATCAGTTTTAGAAGCTGGAACATTGCATTTCAGTTATTGTAATCAGTTGCAAACCGAAGGAACTCAAATTGTATAAGTATTAGAGGTTCCAAATGTATTAATGTTGGTAGAAGTGAAAGGGCATGATTTTAGCTGTTCGGAACTTAATTGAAATTTTCTGAAGATGAATTGAATACATATGAATAAGTCTTTGAAGTTTCCATGAAAATATTCTAATGGTGGTGATCTGAGTTTTCTCTACTCTCTTTGTATGTATTTCTTGTATTTATGATTTCATTTTCAGTGTCTTTTGTTTAAATTGGATAGTCAAAGGCCCAGAATTCATCTTGTGATTCTCTCGGATGAAGCAATTTAAACCATGTTAAATTCTTCCTAACTAATTCAGAATTCCTTTATTTAATGCTCGGATGCAATTATATGTTTTCTTTTTCTTCCTACACTTTGCAAATTTACAAATTATAACTTAGAATTATCGCCTCATTTATCCTTTATCCTTTGGAAATTTCTACAGACAAGTGAATGTTTCCATTCACTTTCAGAAGTGTGACTCCATGGCCCTAAGTGTTGCCAACAAATTTATAAAAAAAACCCCAAAACAACAAAACCTAGACATTGATTGTCAAAGAAACACCAAGTGACATGAGAGAGCCCTCTCTGAGCTGAGAATGCTAGTATCCAACTCTAAAGTTGGTTTGTAGGTTACCTCTTTCGTTTGTTTTATTAGCCAAACAAATTTATAGAGTGCTAACATAATGATAGCCCCCCTATCTCTTGTCCTTGTCCATCTTGCAGCCAGTGATGCATTTTATTAATATATATATTACATTTCTAGGTACCCCAACCTTTCAACATACCATCTCACTAGCCTAAGTAACATTCACATAACACATTATAGTTCACAGGGATTAAAATCGGGGGTGTTACATCCCTCTACCCTTATTTTGGCACCATCCTCAGTGCAAAAAACCATACCGATGTTATTACAATTCTAGGCACTCTGGCCTTTAATCCGCACAGGAAATCCAACCAATTTTGTATATACATAGGCACTCTGTCCTAAAATAAAACATGCCTACATAGGCATTCTGACCTAAAACATGTATAGCGATCTTCATAATTTATATTTCTGGCAGCATTTCCAACCATCAATCTCTCCTTCCCTATCATCCTACACAACCCAAAGAAATGAACCCCTTTCTCTATCATGTAATCCCTCAGGTTGATCCACTTCTCTTCAAGGATCCAGTGCACTCAGCCATGAAGTTTCAAAGTTGCGGCTTCAAGAAATCCATTTGCAACAAGTCCATTGGAATTTCTTCATTCCATGCCTTTGCCATTGAGCTTGATTCTTTATGGTTCTCTTATTACCGAGATTCCTACTTCAATAGTCAACATCTGATATGTATTACACACATATAGTCATCATGAGATATCATCATAACAAATTTCAATCATAATGTCAAATATGTTTTATACAAGAAAACATAATTTCCAAGCACAAGATTCCTACTCATAATTCATTTGGATCTTGCAACAATACACATCGATATTTATTATAGCTCACAACAATGCCATACCCAAGTCTATTATTCCTGTAGTTTTCTCAGTCTTCACTTAGCCAAACCAATTGTTAGCATATCATAACAATTTTTAACTACAAATTTCCAAATCAATTTTATAAAGGAAAATACAATTCCCCAGCCATGAGGTTTCTACTCATAAGGTTTGGCTCTTGAAACTGTAGAAAATAGTCTTCCTTATGGTATTACATCCCTGCCATATCCAATACCATCCTACCTACAAATTTCTCAATTTACACTCAACCAAAACAAATTGTCAATAATTATTAAATTATAGTTCCCAAAATTATTTTATACAGGAAAAATAAAATTTCCAAGCATGCGATTTTGTTCATGATGTTTGAATATTGAAATAGTAGAGGTTGATCTTCCTTATGGGATTACATTACTTCCATATCCAAGACTATCCTACCTGCAATTTTCCTCATCTTACATGCAACCAAACGTATTGTCAGTAACTCATGTACAATGGAAACAAGTGATTTGAGAATTGTTTTTAGCTACAATTCAATTACTTCCATCCATATTGACATTAAATGGAATTCAACTATTGAATGGAATGAACCCATCATTATCTACACATGTATTATCAACCAATCTTTTCTTTCTTCTAGCCATCAATATTTTTATTACTCTACTCCCCCRACAAAGTTTTTTTTTGTAACTCATTTTTATGTAATTACTTTAACTTGCAACTTTCTGGTTGCAATATCTAACAAATCCGAACATGTTTTCAACTTAATGAGTTAACAATACTCACATAATTTCAGCTGTTAGYAAAATCATTTCTATGCAATATAATATATACATGAATTCACCAAAATGCATTCAATAATTCCTTYAATACCTCTTGTAACATTTTCAACAACTCCAAAAAGCAATCTCATAATTGTAACAAACAACAATTCAATCACCTTCAGCTAGCATTCATATTAAATACAACACCACTATCATTCACTATGCATTTTCAGTGCCACATTCTTTTCATAATACAACAAATAATTACCAATAAATAAAAATCAAGGTGCCAACTCCCATGGTCACATATACACAATGCATCCCTGCATTGACCATATATTAACACATAAATATGTCATGTATTCCACCATAGTTCATAAATATCATCTGAACTCTTACCAATATTGCCTGACTATTTGGATACCTTCCTCTTCAACCCATACACAACACAAGGAAATGTAATTCCTAAGTGATCTTTAGTGTCAGAAAAGAGGTTGGAGTCCAAACATCAACTATACAGGGAAGCCATTGAGCACTGACATAGTGCTATAGTCCTTCCGTATCCAACCATATCATGGTCTCACACGTGACTAGCCCTATGTCTATTCATTGTTATAGAAGTAGTATGTCTCCTGAATTAACCCAATTATGATCCCATAACCAATCATAACACAATATGCAACTAAATTTTATCTAAATGCATTCTATAATTAACAACATTTACATACTCTAGGCCTTCGACCATTACATATCAATTTAAATATTGAAAAATTAACTGAATGAATTCTTACCTCAATTCCCTTCAACATTGGAAGCAATCAAATGCATACCTACATGGCTATTATCAACCTACTTGATGCTACCTGATCAACTAGAATTTTTAGAAGCTCGTAGGCTTACTCCTCCATCCTTTTGATCATCATTCCTACCTCCCTCACGGGTCTTCACATAGATGGAAGTCATAAGAAGCAACAACATCCACATCCTTAACCATGATATATCATTTTTCCTGAAAACATAATCTATCATTAGTCATAATCAATTAACACAACATCATTATTTCATAATAACATACTATTCTAAGTCCACAAACATACCATATGCATATCCAATAATGTACATATGCACAAATGCACATCCATATGCACCAATCATTCATTGTTAGCATGCCTACTAATTCATCTAACTTCATTGTATGCATCATGCACTCTACTGCATTTCTATTTCAGTTCACTTATTTATTTATTTATGTTGTATTTGGTTTTCCTTGAATTTCTTTGAATCCTTGTTGCCTTGTGTGCTCCCATTCTTCTCATTTTCACTATTGTTCCCTAGGCTGAATACTTTCTAGCCAAGTTCCACTTGGCCATTTTGTAATCCAACCAATGTGTTCAATTTGCAACARCTTCTTTTGGGTAGTCATATCCAACTTTACCTTTATGAAACATTCCAACATMTTGGAATGAGGTAACTCACAACATTCCACCACTCTACTAATACAACATCCTCTAATTAACCTACCCATACTCATTCCACATCCCTGTTATTAYTTCTATCTATCCATTGGATTACTTCAATTTTTGGAAATAGTTCTCTTCACTCAAGACCATTGTCAATGCAAGTCAATTTTGATTCAATGKCACTTTTCAAGTGAAAGAACCTTTGTTAATATATCCCTGATTTCTCTGCACTATATCATGCTTCCACTGCGAACTCTGATATCGGAAGTGGATTTCTTGCTTTGAGTACATTTAGACAAGGTATCTAAATCATGTCTAGCAAATCCTTCCCAGGAACTCCTGTGCTTAGAACATAGATATGATTCACACCTCGCCTCCTAGGCTCCTTGTTCTCTTTAACATCACTGATCAAGCTTTGCATCTATCTACACATCTCTACCTTCAAAGCTATGGAGTCTTAATTTTCCTTTGTATGACCATTAATGACATTCTTCACCTGCTAGATTCATGTCCTATATGAGGATTCTTGTTTTTGTGTCTTTCAATTCATTAATACTCTATAGCATCTGAATAATAATTCCTTAGTTTCACTCTTCTTGAGTTCTTTATCCACTTTCCAAATTTTCTTGTAGCTCTTTATTTCCTCATCCAAATCCTACAAGCTCTATCATGCTTCCATGACTATGATATCCAATCCTAGGCTTGAATTTATCTGATTATACCTTTAATTTTTCCAAAATGTGCAAGCACCCATGTTTGTTATAATTATGCATATTGTAGAAAATTGTCAATTAATGCTACATGTCCTTTTTTTGCTCAATTCATGAAGAAATATATCACAATTCTCCAAATTATAATACATATTATTCTACTCTAAATCATCCTTCCAATGACTATACTCATGCCTCATTCCGATCTCTGAGTTGAAAGTTATGGCTTCCTGAAAAAACCATTTTTACCCCTTTTGTGCATTTTCTCCATTGGTGCAATTTTATTGAAATGCCAACTTTTTTCAACTGCAGAAGAAAATATGTTAGTAACTAGATTATTTTTTTTATAATAAATAGATAAAAATAATGACAAAGAATTCATATAAACTATCATATATTCAATTTGATACACCAGTAAAAAATTCCAAAAATATGGAAATGACAACTTTGTCCTTTTTCACCCCCTTTTCCAGACTTCGAATTTTTAGCAAAACTAGCTATCTCACAATATGTGCACTTCTAGAAAAATTTCAATAAACCAAAGTTGTTTTTTTCAATAAGTATATAAAAAGTTGAGTAAATAAAATTTTCCAGTTTTATGATCTAGGATCACTTTTCTTCCTTTGAAAATTTCAAAAATCTAAAAAAATGGCCCAAAATAGTGGATTTTGGCCTATTTCACCATACCCATTCCACCCCCTTTAGTATTTATTCAGTTCCTTCATGGGTTATTTCCATTTCTACTTTCTAGACTCTCCAAAAATTTCATCTTAATCTCGACCTCTTCCAATGGTATGGACCCAAATCTTTAAAAACCACTACTTTTCATTTTCTAACAGATCCAAGCAGAATTGGACAAGGTCCATGTTTGGTACTCTTTTAGATCTCCTCTTTACAGACAAAACCCTTAAGTTTCATCCCAATCCGACTTAATATGCTCTATTTATGGACAAAATAAGAAAATGGCTCCAAACTTAGTTTTTTTTTTTAAACTGTGGAACAATTTTTCCTAAGTGCAATATACACCATCAATCTCAAATCATAAGTAATATGGATCGTTGATCTACTCTCTATCACTGAACGATGATTTCCTTTGTAAACCAAACCTTCCCATCAACCTCCCTGACACCCGATCATTGGCCATTGTTCATCGGTCGTTTTTCTCCGCAAACAAAAGTTTCCCATGAGTCTTGTTGATGTCCAATCATTGACTACCTACCATCAATCATTCTCCATGAAAACCAATATTGTTCACAAATATTGCCAAAACCCGATCATCGACAATCGACCATATTGACGTGGAAACTATGCTTACATGGCATGACACTTCATCTTGAGGCATGAACTGGGTTGACGTGGCATGACACATCATCTTGAGGCATGAACTGGGTTGACGTGGTATTGTTGGCATGTTTTTAAGACAAAGGCAGAGTATGCGTGTTTGTCATTGATGGAAAATATCATGATCAACAACACAACAACAATGATGGAATGGCAAGATCAGCAGTGTAAGCTCAGGAGGAGGATCTGAGTGCGAAGACCGACCATCGTCAGATCCAAAAGAAGGAGCACGATCTTTAAGTACAAGATGAAGTGGGCTTAGAAAGTTCCGAAAGCAGGAGGACCGTTGATCCAAGAAGGACACATGGCAAATAGTCAGAGCATGACAAAGGTTTCGTTTCATAGTTTTGCATATTGGGAAATCCAAAGGAAAGAGCTCGAACTCGCGATATGCGAAATCGCGATAACAATCCTGACCATTGGAGTCATAGGACACGTGGAAAGCGATTGGAATTTCGCTGACTTGGACATTGGAGGAGTCAACGGAGCATGGTGTGGGAACTCATGATATGCGATATCCCGAAATGATCCGAGCCATGGGATTGAGGCTTGATTTGAACCCTTGGATCGAGGTATGTTGTGGAACGTTGGATGCAGAGGACACATGGAAAACGATTGGCATTTCGCTGACTGAAAGGTCAAAGGAAGGAGACTCCTAACATCTCAAATTCGTAATTTGCAAAATCACTATATAATCTCAGCTATTGGATTGAAGATAAATCTGGGCCATCAGATCTAGGAGGTATATCATGACAGACCACGTCAACGAGGACAGGTGGAAACCTACGACAGCAAGGAAACATGGCATGAGCATATAAGGATAAGTGTCAAATTGTTTCAGCTTTTTAGGCCACTGGAAATCATAATTCTGAGTGACACATGGCATCCACTCGGCTCTTGACATGTCATTGAGTGACGCAAGAATTATGTCACTTCATGAGTTCTTATTTCGGGAGTTTCAACTTCAAAGTCCCGAAGGCTCAAGTACCGGGGTGGAGGAAAGCCGTCCGATCACCACGGATGGTGGACGGTTGATCTGGCTCCATTTCAGAGTTTCGGATACCGGGAGTTGGAGGAGTCAAAGACACTCACGACAAGAATGTTGAAATGAAAAATTGCGAAGCACCTTTTGGCGCAGCCTGTTGTCACCATTGGTGGTCACGTGAGGGGAAAGAGGTAGTGGAGCTAAGTTTATTTTCGACGATCACAACATGAAGAGTCGAGACTCTTCACCACAAGATTCCCGAAGTTGTGAATCGTGAAGTGCTCGTTTGGTTAGCGAGTGGTCATAGCATGTGGTTATATGGTCGCAAGAAGGGAAGGAGCCAGTCCAGCTAAGCTCCTTTTCGGAGTTCCAGGGATCGCAACTTGGAGTGTCGAGACCCTTCGACACAGGATTGCTGAAATGCAAAATGTGAAATGCATTTTGATTAGGCCCGTGGTCACACCCAGTGGGCATATGGAATAAGTGCGAGACCCAACACTTGTAATTCAACGGTGCAGGTTAATCAGGAATATGATCGAAGGGTCATTGTTTATTTTCATGATTAATAAGCTTAGTTACAATTCAGTTAGAAAATTGAATCATGGTTCTTGATCGATTGGTGATTCAGTTGCTGAGACGTTTTTTGTCTTTGGCCAAGGAGATTCAAGGTGTAACTGATGAGGCTAGTGTGTATAAAAGGAGAGATGCAGCGACCATGTAAGGTTGGTTGTTCTAACCGAAACAATGAGATGAACTGTAAGAAGGGTAAAATGAAAGAATGCAGAGCATGAGATAAAACTCAGAGATGAGTAACATTCATAGAACAGACTAAAGCAAGAGAAGAATAGAAGAATAGCATGAAGCAGAGAAGAACTGCAGAATAGTTTATGAACCAGAGAAGAATTGTAGAACATTGAAGAAGGGGTAAGAATTGAAATACCTGTATTGTTTGTTTGTCAATCATTTATTAATAATCAAGGAGGAAGGGTGGTGCTAGGGGGGACTGTGGTCCTCTGATATTCAAGTTGGTGCTTGAATATTGGAAGTTGTATATTCCATCTAATTGTGGCTAGAAAAACAGGGTGGCAGGGTGGTGCTCGGGAAAACACAGAGTTTTCTGTATACAAGTTGGTGCTTGTATAAATCCAGTTGGTGCTAGAATATTTAGGGAGTTGGTGCTTCCT
>JASDQU010029135.1:4572-22879 GCA_032191745.1 Picea mariana | reverse complement strand
CATCATGTACGTACTTTTTAAGTAATGATACATGAAATACATTATGCACTCTCATGGATGCAGGCAAAGCTAACATGTATGCAACTGGACCTATCTTTTCTAATATTTCAAAAGGACCACAATATCTTGCTTCCAAATTCAGGCAACTTCCTAATCTTAGTGAACTTCTCTTTTCCTTTACTTTAAAAAACACATGTTCTCCCACTTTAAAATATTTGAAAACTATGTTTCTGTCTGCATAAATTTTCTTCCTATCCCAGGCAGCCTTCAAATTCTTCCTTATCTTTTCCATCTGATCTTCCATTTCTTATAGCAATTATGTCCCAACAACTTCTCTGTCTATTGGATTATCCCAACTCACTGGGGTGTTACGTTGTCTTCCATACAATGCCTCAAATTAACTCATTTTCAACGAGGCTTGATACCCATTGTTGTAGGAAAATTCAACTAAATGCATATAATCTTCCCACTTCGATGGTTTATCCATCACATACATTCTAAGCATGCCCTCAATTATTCTGTTAGTTCTTTATGTTTTCCCATCAGACTCTGGATGATATGTTGTACTAATATTTAAATTTGTCTCAAAGACATTGAACAAACCCTTCCCAAAATTGGAAGTAAACTTTGGATCCCTATCTAAAACTATTGCCTTAGGCACTCCATGTAGCCTAACAACTTCTCTCATATAATTTTTTGCAATATTTGGTGCCTTATTTGTAGTCTTTACTGGAATGAAATGTGTTGCTTTAGTCAACTTATCCACCACCACCATGATGGAATCACGTTGCTTCACTATTATGGGCATATTAGTAATAAAATCAACTGAGACAACTTCCCACTTCCATTCTGGAATGGGTAATGGTTGTAGCAAACATGTTGGGTGTCTATGCGTTGTCTTTACTTTTTGGCATTCTAGACACTTGGCTATGTAATTAGCCACTTTTTTCTTCATTCCTGGCCAAAAATATTGGCTTCTTACTGCCGCAATTGTCTTCTGATATCTTGGGTTCCTTGCATATGGCACATTATGCATCTCTTCCAGCACTGTGTTTTTCATATCACTGGAATTCGACACATACACCTTACCTTTGTACATGAGAATTCCATCTTCTTTCAGCTCATAATAATTAAACTTTTGTTGAAAACTACCTTTTTGTAATGTCTCTTTTATTTTTAAATAATTCTGATATGAATTTGCTGCTGCAATAACTTTGTTTTTTAGATCTGTCATGTACATGATAATGGCTACAATATGCACTTCATGAGCTCTCTTGTTGAGTGTATCGGCCACTTCATTTTCAAACCACAGTGGTTTGTTCTTAGCTCGAATTTCTTACCCACAAGGTAATGTGTTAAGAACCAAATATCAAGATAGCATAGAAAAACCTCAGAATAAGTACTCAACTCCTTGAAAAAGAGAGAATTTTATATAATAAGCCTCTTCGAGGGGGCAACCTCCTTATACACCACATAAATTTCCAAATACAAGATGATTCCAAATGAAAAGGTATCCTTGGTATATATAGGAGACTAGGAGGTACAATTAAAACTAATGGACCCAAGCCAACATAAATAAAATAACATTACTAGTTTAATATTCCCCAAATAAGTAATGTGCCACTATTTAGGGCTTAACATTCCCCTCCCCTTTAGACAAGTGTTGTCCACAACACTTGAGTAATTTTGGATGCTTATGTATAAAAGACTCATCTAGTTCCCAAGTGGAATCTTCAGCAGGTAGTTTCCTCCACTTAATGAGATACTCTGAAATGGATCTATTCCTTAGCTGGTGAATTCTTGTGTCAGTGATAGCTTGAGACTCTAATATGATTTTTCCTTCCTTGTCAAGTTCTAGAAATACAATTTGAATTGGGATCTTGTCACCTATAACCTTATTTAAGCATGAAACATGGAAAACTGGGTGTACTCGTGAAGATGTAGGCAACTCCAACTTGTATGACATAGTATCAATCTTTTGCAACACCTTATAAGGGCCATGGTAGTTTGGTGATAATTTATTATCCATATTTGCTTGCTTGAGGAACATCTATTTGTATGGTTGTAGTCTTAAAAACACCCAATCCCCTACTTCAAAACTTCTTTCAATACGATGTTGATTTGCTTGTTGTTTCATGCAATTATGTGCCATGGTCAAGTTGTCCTTTAAGATTTGGAGAACCTGTTGTTGATGCTCGATGTGATCTTCCACTACTTGAAACTTAGATTTTTATTTTAGAGAAGAAGTGATGGAAGGAGGGTGGTATCCATAAAGTGCCACAAATGGTGTCATTTTTGTTGCAGTGTGAAAGGAAGTGTTATACCATCATTCTGCCAAGGGTAACCATTTGAAACATTATGTTTGTTTATCAGAGACAAAGAAACGAAGGTAGCCTTCTAAACATTTGTTCACTATCTCAGTTTGTCCATCAAATTGAGGATGATAGGATGAGCTATGAGCCAATTGAGTACCCAAACAAGAAAATAATTTTGTCCAAAAATGTCCAGTGAAGATGGGATCTTTGTCACTTACAATAGTATTTGGGCTTCCATGTAGCTTTTGAAGTGTCTCCATGAATGTGGTGGCAACTGTACTATCTTTGAAGGGATGAGAGAGTGCACAAAAGTGTGTGTACTTGGTCTATCTATCAACAATCACCATGATGACACTCTTTCCTTCAGACTTTGGTAACCCTGTGATGAAATGCATGGAAACCTCCTCCCAACGTTGACTTGGGATGGCTAATGGTTGTAAAAGACTTGGGGTCTTAATTGTTTCCACCTTATTTTGTTGGAAAACCAAACATTCTGCCACAAACCTTTGAACATCAGTTTTAAGACCATCCCAAAAAAATTCCTTCTTGACCCTAAGGTAGGTTTTCAAAAATACTTAGTGCCCTCCTACCATAGAGGTGTGCAATTCCAATAGTACCTTTTGTTTGAGTTGGGAGTTCTTACATAAATATAAGTGATATTTGAACCATAGTGAATCATTTTTCCATGTAAATGTATCTGATGCATTGGAATCCTACTGCAACCTTTGAATGAAATTCCACACGTTTTCATCATTATTCCATTCATCCCTCGCTTATATTATCCAATCAGGTTGGATGATCGAGATAGCACAGAGAAAGGCCTCAACATATTCATCATTTCTTGAGAGTGTATCTGCCACAACATTTTTTTTCGCTTTTTTATAGATGATTTCAAAATCATAACCCAATATCTTGGTCACACATTTTTGTTGTTCTTCTGAAGACAGTATTTGTTCCAAGAAGTATTTAATACTATCATGATATGTTTTGACCTTGAAGTTCCTTCCTATTAGGTAAGGGTTTCATTTCTTCAATGCATGTAGTATTGCCATCATTTCCTTCTCATAAATGGGTTTGTGTAAGTCCTTTCCCTTGAGTGGTCGACTTTCAAAAGAAAGGAGCCTTCCTTCTTGCATTAGAACAACACCAATGCCATTTCCGGAGGCATCACATTACACAATAAAGGTTTTTGTGAAGTCTGGTGTGGTTAAGACATGAGCTTTACACATCACCTCTTTAAGTTGTTCAAAAGCTTGCATTGCCTCTGGATTCCATGAAAATGCATCATTCTTAGTTAATGTTGTTAAAGGTCCTGCTATTCTTCCTTAGTTCCGAATAAAATTGCGGTAGTAACCTGTCAAACCCAAAAATCCTCTAAGATTCTTCAATGTTTTGGGAATCTTCCAGTCCATCATGGCCTTAATCTTGTTAGGGTCTACCTTGACACCTTCATGAGATACAATATGACCCAAATACTCTACCTCCTTCACCCCAAAGAAACATTTGGATGGTTTGGCATATAGGTGTTTCTCCTTTAGTAGTTTTAGCACCTTGTCAACATGTCACACATGATCCTCCCAAGACTTGCTATAGATTAGTATATCATCAAAAAATACTAACACAAATTTTAGAAGGAAGGAATTGAAAATGGAATTCATCAACCCTTGGAATGTGGAAGGTGCATTTGTAAGGCCAAAAGGCATGATCAAAAATTCATAATGGCCTTGATTAGTTCGGAATGTTGTTTTCGGGATATCTACTTCTTTCATTCTAATATGATGATACCCTGAATGGATATCCAACTTTGTGAAATAGATTTATCCATGTAGTTCATCTAACAATTCATCAATGATGGGAATGGGAAAATTATCTTTAATAGTGATCTTGTTGAGCTCTCTATAATATGGACACATACGCCATGAGCCATCTTTCTATAGTATCATTACCACCAGTGCAGAGTAAGAACTTTGGCTAGGTATAATAATGCCAGCCTCTAACATTTCTTCAACCATGCACTCAATTTCACTCTTTTGGGCATAAGGGTATCTGTAAGTCCTGATGTTAGGAGGAACACTCCTAGGAATTAGGTGAATAGAATGATCATGATTTCGAGTGGGTGGAAGACCTTTGGGAATATCTTCAAATACTCTAGAATGTTTATCAATGATCCCTTGGAGATCTAGGGGAATATATGGCTTATATATTTGAATATCTATTGAGAATTGTTGTGCAATTACACCCTGATGCCCCTTTTTCAATAATTTTGTCATGCCATTAGAGCTCATCACCTTACTGGGTTTCCCTGTGATACCCCTTAACTCAATTTCTTTTCCTTCCAATGAAAATTCATGAAAAGTTCTTCAAAATAAAATCCATTGTTCCTAATGATTGTAACCATTGGATTCCTAATACGACATCAGCACCACCCATGGGTATAGAAATCATTGGAATATTCATTACATATTCCCCCATAGTAAGATTGATTTTATTGCATTTTCCTGAGCAATTGATAGTTCCTCCATCTGCAATCATTAATTGAAACTCTGGCGCTGGATATACAAAGCAATTGAGATCTTTGGCTAATTTATAGTGAATGAAATTATGATTACTACCAGAATCAATTAAGGATATTACGTTTTTTTTTATATTGCCTTTGATATTGAGGGTTTGAGGAGTGTTAATTCCAGCCAATTCATTACATGATATCGTGGGAGTCAACTCTTCAGAAAAAATTCCTTCTACGTTTTCATCTTGAGACGGTTCTTGTTCTTTTTCTTGTTCTTCTTCCTCTTCAAAATCTATGTAGAATAATTTATTCTCACCACACTTATGTCCCTTATTGTACTTGATGTCACAATTAAAGCATAAACCTTTTTCCTTTCTTTCCTCCAATTGTTGAGGTGTCAACCTTGTAGGTTGAGGTGTTTTAGAAGAAGGAACATTATTCTCTCGATAGATGTTAAGAGTGGTCCTTCTAGTAGCCATAGCCATATTTTTACTTTCAACATTTATTTCCACCCTGAATGCATTCTCCAATGATTTGGGTTCCTAAAGGCGAACTTCATGTTGAATGTTATCCTTTAAAGTTCCTATGAATACATCAATCAAGTGCTCATCTAGAATATATGTTACCTTTATATTCAATCTTTGGAAGTTCTCATTGTGCTATGCAACTGAACCTTTTTGTTTGAGATTTATCAATTGGCTAAAGAAGGTATTGATCCTTGTATCCTCATAGCGTTCTATCATTTCTTCTGTGAAAATTGTCCAAGTGACGAGTGATTTGCAAGAACAAACCCATCGATACCACACAAATTGATTGGGTTCTAAATATAAAGAAGCAATTTGTACCTTTTGTGTATGTGGCACATCATGTAGATCAAAGAATTGCTCCATCTGAAGTATCCATGTGATTGGGTCCTTGCCATCAAACTTCCTCATATCGATCTTAGGAAAGTGGTTGGTCTTCAATCCAAAGTTGGAGTTTCTCCATTCTTGATTCATTTTTCTTGTGTCCTCATCATGAATTTCATGGGATACATTTTCACTTTCAGGTGTCCTCTCTATTAGGAATTTTTTCAATCCTTCCATGATATCCCTTTTTAAATCATCCATCATCCCTTGTAGTTCATCTTTTGTTACTGTCTTATTTTTCAAGTCATTTATGTCCCTATGCATTCCTTCACCTTCATGTTAAGCCCTAAATAGTGGCACATTACCCCTTAATTGGGGTATATTACATTAGTAATGTTATTTTATTTATGTCGGCTTGGGTCCATTAGTTTTAATTGTACCTCCTAGTCTCCTATATATACCAAGGAGACCTTTTCATTTGGTGTAGAAGTTCCATTTTTTGGTGGCATGTTGACCAAGTATCACTTTTAAACCTTGATTTCGAGTGGTTCTGATAAACGATATTTCTTCTGTTGTATCTCCAACATTTCGGCCCTTCTAGGTATGAAGATTTATTTTTTTTATTTCTCTGATATTTCTTCTCTGCAATGCCATAGGTCTGATCAAAATTGGATGTGTCAAGTGGAAGTTATGGTAACTTCCCCACAACTTGCTGATTTTTTTCCCTTCCAGGAGAGTGTACTTGTAAAGAGTTCCAAGATCAAAATATATGATATTTGATTCTGAAACTTGTACCCTAAATACTACAAACTATCCACTATCCAATGCAACTAGTCTCACTTAATTTGGATACTCACTGAAGAAGATATCATTTTTTTTCCCGAAAGACTTGTTTGAGACTAGTTAATATGACTAGTCAGATACCCTATCTTGCACAGGGTGTATCTACAAAATTAGGATGACCCGAAAGATGAAATTTTTATCATAGATACCTTGATAATTTTTATGAATATCCTCTAGATTTCAGGGTCTGAAAGGTTACAAAAAATATTTCATAGCAAAAATTCTACGACGACTAAATTCAGGATGATTCCAGAACCCTATCTTACACAGGATATATCTATGAAAGTATAAGACCTCGGGAGATGAAATTTTAACCTAATGTACCTTGATCCATATACTAAATATTCTCCAAGGGATTCCTTCTGAACCATCATAGAAAAATAGATATAGCGAAAATTCCAAGGTGTCTCAGATGTAGCAGCGAAACCCCAAGACCTTAAGCTCTGATACCAAATGTTAAGAACCAAATATCAAGATAGCATAGAAAAACCTTAGAATAAGTACTCATAACCTTGAAAAAGAGACAATTTCAGATAAAAAACCTCTTTGAGTGGGCAACCTCTGTATACACCACATAAATTTCCAAATACAAGATGATTCCAAATGAAAAGGTCTCCTTGGTATATATAGGAGACTAGGAGGTACAATTAAAACTAATGGACCCAAGCCGACATAAATAAAATAAATTAATGTAATATGGCCCAATTAAGGGGTAATATACCACTATTTAGGCTTAACATAATGTCTCCACATTTTCAATGCATGTACAATTGTTGCTAACTCAAAGTCATGAGTAGGATAATTCCTCTCATGCTCTTTTAATTTTTGGGACTCATACAATACCACATGATCCTTTTGACTAAGGACTCCACTAAGCCCTTCCTTGCATGCATCGGTGCATACAAAAAAATCTTTGTTTGGATCTGCAATCATAAATATTAGAGCACTTGTCAATATTATTTTGAACTCTTGAAAATTCTCTTCACACTTGAAAGTCTATTTAACTTCACAACTTTCTTTTGCAAAGAAGTGATTGGACTTGCAATCTTTGAAAAACCTTTTATGAATCTTCGGTAATAACTGGAAAGGTCCATGAATGATCTGACCTCTGTCACATTCTTTGGTGTTGGCCATCCTCTAATGGCCTCTATCTTCTTAGGATCCACTTCTATCCCTATTGCTGATATTATATGCCCCATGTAGTGAATCTTGTTTTGATAAAAGATGCACTTACTTACTTTAGCATATAATTTGTGCTCTCTCAAAACTTGTAATACCATTCTTAAATGTTTCTCATGATCCTCTTCTTATTTGAAATAGATGAGTATATCATCTAAGAACACAATTACAAACTTTTCTAGGTACTCCCTAAACACTCCATTCATCAAACACATAAAAACTATTGGGGCATTTGATATCCCAAATGGAACTACTATGAATTCATAATGCCCATATCTTGTTTTGAATGTTGTCTTACTAATGTATTCTACCCTTATCCTTACATGATGATAACCTGATCTCGGGTCAATCTTTGAAAAGATTCTCACACCTTTCGACTGATCAAACAAATCATCAATTTTGGGTAAAGGGTACTTATTCTTTATGGTAACCTTATTAACTTGTTTGGAATCAATACACGGCCTTAATTTATATCCTTATTCTTCAAAAACTGAATCGGGGTGCCCCAAGGTGACACATTTGGGCGTATATACCCCTTTTTTAACAACCCTTCAAGCTACATCTGCAACTCCTTCAACTCTAGTGTACCCATTTTGTATGGTGTCTTAGACACTTGGGAAACTCCTGGCACCAAATCGATAGGAAATCAATGTCTCTCTTTGGTGGAAATCTTGAGTTTTCCCTAAAAACATCTTCAAAATCCCTCAAGACTGGATGGTCTTCAATGCTTGCCACTTTATCTTTGGTTGCCTCCTCCATATGGGCTGCAAACACCTAGCATCCATTCCTGAATCTCTTCTTCAACTGCATAGTTTAAATCTCTCTAATAACTACATCTCTTGGAATGCCTTGAATCTTTCCTTGTTGCTCCTCCTCATCGAGACATGTGATTGTCCTTTTGTAACAATCTAGGACAACATGATGCTTTTCCAACCAATCCATGCTAATTAGATAGGCATATGAACCCAATGGTATGATGTTTACATCTACCTTCATGTTGATTCCATTCATGTCTATTTGACAATCTTTAACCAACTCATTGATCTTTCTCTTAGCCCCCGTGGCTAACTGAACTAACCAAGATTTCTTATGATTACTTATTTTCAAGTGAACTATTTCAATAATGTTATCATTTATGTAACTATGGCTGGTTCCAGAATCAATTAAAATTGCTATGGGTTGGTTATCAATCTTACCTTCCACTTCGATCGTGGGGGATTGATATTATGTCTGCTTGTTGTCCAAGGATGCATAAATCCTTGGCATACTTCCTCCCATGTCTTCCATTGTTTCAACCTCCTGAATGTTATGAACAATCCTCATTCTTTCTTCTTTATGAGGGCAGTCCTTATATAAGTGATTTCCCTCACATCCCCAACATTAAACATGCTTCTACCTTGGCCTTTTCTCAAATGAATCCGCCTTCTTTTGATCATTTTAGGTTGTCTAGCCTTGTTTATTTGCTTGGGATTTATTTCTGAAAAATGGTGGCTTAAAACCTTTCTGCCTTTGATCCTTTCTCTCATTCATCCTATCATTCCAAGTCTTTTGGAACATTGGCCTTCCTTTGCTTTTCTCATATCGGTTACTTTCTCTCCTTATGGTTTCCTCCAAGGTCTTGGGGTTGTCATATTAAATCTTTTCACTATATAAGGAGGGTAGCCCACTTAGAAACATTTGTATTTTAACATTCTCATCCTTGATGAAGTCAACATACTTCAAAATTTCAAAGAACCGCTTCTCACATTCCTCCATTGTCATGGTTCCCAACTTGAGTTCAAAGAACTCTTTCATCTTTCTCTCATAGTAATGCTCGAACAAATATTTCTCTTAGAAATATTCCTTGAACTGCCTCCATCATTATTTTCTCATCAAGGTTTTTGGCTTGCTTAAGTTGATTCTGCCACATGGTTGCCTTTCCTTGCAAGTGATAGGTGGAAATCATAGCTTCTACCCAGGATGGGTAGTCATGCAGATAGAAATATTTCTTCATTTCCAACAGCCAAGCCTCTTCCTCTTCTCCTTTCATGTGCTCACCATTGAAAGTAGGTGGCTTTATTTTCCTAAGTTCACCTTGCAAGATGTCTGCCTCAGGCCTTCTTCTTTTCCTTCGAATGGGAGACACACTTGGGATGCTTCCTGGTCCTAAACTTGCATGAGTTCTTCTAGTGGACTGCCTTTTGAGAATGATGGAGCCTTCTTATGCTTCTTGACTACCTACCATTTCCATGATCATCCTTTTTGTTGTGAGATCTAGATGTTGATATGTTTCTAGCACTAGCTGCTTTGTTAGTGCCAGAATCCTTGTTAACTTGCTTATGCAAAATATTTAAGCTCTAAAGTATATCTTCTTGAGCCTTTATAATCCTTTCATTATCACCCCTATAACTCTACACTTCCCTATGCATACTTCGCATAGTGATAGGCCCCTACTTGTCTCTTCTTCCATTTGAATCTGTCTCAACACTCCCCGTGATTAAATGCAGACCTCTGAACTCTTCCTCATGGTTGTAAGATCCTTGAGCATATTCCATAACTCCAGTCCTCATATAGGAACTAAAGTCTCTTTCGGTACTTCTAATTTTGCAAGAGATGTGCATGTAATAATTACTATTAGAACATGCATATTATAAAACATTTTATTAATTAGAATACATGTTACTTCTTCCTTAATTTTTGAATGACACATTGCACTAATTCAAGTTTTGATTTGCTTGATGCATTCCACCCAGAAACAACTTTCCAACGACTGAACATTTGCCCAAAATCAAGCTCTAGTTTGAAAGGTATAGCCCTTTGAAGTTCTTGTATAGATCTACAACATCCTTGGAGGTTTGAAGTCTCGAATTCTCCTTCGTTGATCTATCTAATGGATTCATCATGGATCTAAGTCATATTTCTTCTTCATACCTTCCATGAACCCACCACCAATACTTAGTTTATTTTTCCTTTGCGGACTCGCAGACTTATAAACTTGTAACCTTCTTTCATAAGTTTGTCCGAAAAGTCTCAACACTTAGTCATTTTCCACTCCTTCGAACTCACGGACTCACAATATTGTAACTTTTCTTTCATAAGTTCATCTGAAAAGTCTCAACACTTAATCATTTTTCCACTTCTTCGGACTTGTGAATTCATAGACTCACAATCTTGTAACCTTTATTTCACAAGTCTATCCAAAAGGTCTCAACACTTAGTCATTTTTCCACTTCTTTAGACTCACAGACTCAAAATCTTGTAAATTTTCTTTCATAATTCCGTCTAAAAAGTATCAACACTTAGTCATTTTTTCACTTCTTTGGACTCACAGACTCACAATCTCGTAACCTTTCTTTCATAAGTTTGTCCAAAAAGTCTCAACACTTGGTCATTTTTACCTTTGCGGACTCGCGGATTCACGCACTCATAATAAGTCCAACACTTAATCGTTTTTACTTTTGGGGATTCGCGGACTCACGGAATCATAATAAGTCCAACACTTAGTCTTTTTTACCTTTGCAGACTCGTAGAATCACGAACTCATAATAAGTCCCAACACTTAGTCATTTTTACCTGTGCGGACTCACGGACTCATAATAAGTCCAACACTTAGTCGTTTTTACCTTTGCGGACTCACAGACTCATAATAAGTCCAACACTTAGTCATTTTTACCTTCGCGGACTCATGAACTCATAATAAGTCCCAACACTTAATCATTTTTACCTTTGTGGACTCACAAACTCACAGACTCATAGACTTAGGGACTCATAGACTCATAATAAGCCCCAACACTTAGTCATTTTCTAACTCCCTACCTCTGTGTATTTTCCACCATGGCAGTACATGTCACTTGTCGCCACGTCAACTGACACATGCCNCCCATGTCATGCTGACATCAGCGTACAGAAAAATACCGAAATGTTTCCAATTTCCCCTATTTTCCAAAATTCCAAAAAAATGCTCAAATTCACCCAAAAATGAAATTCCTTCTTGGGTTGTCAATAGATCTCTACAACTAAGCTCAATACAACCAAATAAAGCCTTGTAGATAAACAATTGTTTGTTTCTTTTCAAATTCAACTCTTTCACTTCAAAATTGTCATTATTTAGTTGCGGGAACTTGGGGCTTTTGCTCATTTTCATCCAATTTCACCATGGAACACCCTAAACATTTTGTCAAATGATTTTCAAATGAATTCTCCCTATGTCAGATAGTTCACTTTCCAACTCTGTAATTTCACTTATGTGTTCTGCTAAATGGCCCATGTAGGCTCACTGTTGAAAAACTAGGATCTGATACCACTTTGTAACGTACCCAGGCACCATGGTTGGGCCAGGTCATGCTAAAAATCTCTCTTTCCATCTCTAATACCACTTTGTAACGTACCCAGCCACCATGGTTGGTCCATGTCACGCTAAAACTCTATCTTATCAGCTCTGATACCATTTTAGTAACATACCTAGCCTCCAGCTAGGCAACAATACTTGCAAAATACACATAACATGAAACCTCTACTAATTAAATCCATTATTTTGTTGTTATCCATTTTCCCATAGCCTACAACTATAATTTATAACATATTTATCTACAACAATGACAATAAAACATATGCATCTGAAGTATGCTAATAATCAACAGGAGATACTAAAACATTCATTACAGCAACATATAAGTCATTCTCATTCACATAGAGTTCATGCACAACAATAACAGATGTAAATAACTCAGTACAAGATTAAACACTTATCTTAAACAAGAATCGTGCAACTAGTTGCTTGGGACGGACGTTCCACCCAACCGTAGACTGATTGTTCCAAATATCAACAGTCTGTCACCCCTGAGCTAAGGCTAGCAATACACAAAAGAGGGTGGTCTCTCATAGTCCACTCACAGCTCATAAATCTCTCAACCCAACTGATATTCTCCTACAACTATCCCAAATTTTCCACCAACTCTCTTCCTCTTGACCTGTCCAACCCAAGGAATGCACCATTCATTTATCAGGGATAATCCAAGGGATGTACCATCTGTTTATCAGGGATGAACCATCCATTTATTAGGGATAGCCCAAAGAATGTGCCATTCATTTATCAGGGTCTCTCTAGCACATGTAGCTATGAATCTCTTAGTTCAGAACTCAAGGGAATTGTTGCTAGGAAAACTATCAACAAACCAACATCAACACTTGTTGTTTCAGTGCAACTCACGCAGTAGTTCACTCTTCTGGCCTGACAACCGGGCTCTTCAATTCTCTAGCTCCAATTCGCTCCAATTGCACTCCAATTACACTCCAGACTTCACCCTCCTGTGGTTGCACCAGCTCCAAGCTCTCTTTTCTTGCCCAAACTTGACTAACTACCCAAACTACTTGAACTACTCTTACTTCTATGGATTTCCTCCCTTTGGATTTCCTTTCTTGACTCACACTCTTCCCCAAGCTGATTGTACTTAACCCCGATGTGCCCAATAACTTCGGGATGTGACCACTCACACCCACCCTCTTACATGTATTCAATGATTGGCTTTGGAAACACTCAATCAAAAATGGGAAGGTTCATATACAATAACAGATTTAAGAAAACAGGTTGAATCCATGAACATCGATAATTCCCCCCTTGGACCCCTCTAGGCCATTATCCTAGGCACTCCCCTCTCTTGTGGATTAATTTAGCTCCCATATCTTGTCCATGTCTCCTTAACAGCTGACATCACATTTTATTATTAAAACATTGAAATGCAATTCATATATTACATCGCTTGGACGTAGCCACATATTATATCTACATATGAATTAATCAAACTAGGGATTATAATGGGGATGTTACACTATGGCCTTAAACAAGCACCCAGATCATGGTATGCAAGATTGGATAAGTACCTGTTGCAACAAGGATTCAAAGGAGGCATGTCTAACATCAATATCTATCTTAGAATTGAAAAGGACAATCTGTTAGTCATGGTGGTCTATGTGGATGGCATCATATTTGGTTGCAACAATGATGAATCATCATAAATTTGCTCAAGAAATGTCAAAAGAGTTTGAAATGTCTATGATTGGAGAGCTAACGTTCTTCCTTGGACTTCAAATCACTCAGTCACCAAAAGGAATGTTTGTTACTCGGTCTAAATACCTGGAAGAGATAATTAAAAAAGTTTGAAATGGTTGAAAGTGCACCTGTTAGCACTCCAATGACAACCAGTTGCAAACCCAACAAGGAATATGAGTCAACTATTGTAGATTGAACTCTCTACAAATCAATGGTTGGGAGTCTACTATATTTGACTGCATCCAGACTTGATATCATGCAGGCAATAGGAATGGTGGCAAGATTTCAATCATCTCCTAAGGAATCACATGTGATGGTTGTCAAGAGAATGTTTAGATATCTTAAAGGCATATCAGATTTTAGCTTATGGTATCCAAGGAATAAAGGATTTGAACTAATTGCCTACACAGATGTCGATTGGGGTGGTAATGTGGATGATAAAAAAAGAACTAGTGGAAATGCATTTTTCTTAGGATAATGTCTAGTCTCGTGGTCAAGCATAAAACAATAATCAATTTTATCTACAACATAGGCCAAATATATTGCAACTGTTGGATGTTGCACTCAAATCTTGTGGATGATACAAACATTGGAGGATATTAAAATTGAATGTAATCAACCGATACCTATCTATTGTGACAATACAAGTGCCATCAACATCTCTAAGAATCCAGTCATGCATCATTTATTGAGAAAGCAAGTTAGAGACAAAAATGTTAGATTGGAGTATGTTAGTTCAAAGGAGCAGATAACAAATATATTCACTAAACCCCTACTTAAAGAAGTATTTGAACATCTAAGGAAAAATCTAGGAGTAATATCCCTACAGTAAAAGAAAATGTCATGATGACAAGGGAGAAATGTTGATAGGGGGGAGCAGTAAAAAATAGAGGATGGAAAAAGGTTCACCGAAACAAATAAAATGTTGTTGACAGGGGAAGCAAGAAAAAAAAATGACAAGTACTATCACTCAAAAAAGAAGGCTAAGCAACAGACAATTGGTGATGAACCTCATTATGGTATCAGAGGCCTTGACATTGATGTCAAAGGGGGAGAAAAGAATTGTAAAACAATTACTCATTGTTAGGTGAGCATTTTGCTTTACGATGTGTTGCCATCAATGCCAAAGGGGGGAATTGATAGAAATATCGTGTTGGCAATGATGTCAACATGAAGACAAGAAGTACCATAGTTATGGATGACATGGAATTGCAGTGAAAGCTACATGAATACCGAGTTACAGGAATGTAGTACCAAAATACAAAGGATCGATGAGTTACAGGAACACAGTATAGAAATACAAGGGATCGTTGAGTTACAGGAACACAATACAGGGGATCACCTGTTGAGAAAAATTCAAAATTTGGTATTCACTATGAAGGAAAAATGGTGCTCAAAGAGAATAATCTGTTAAAATTGTTTTATATTTGCATGATCGTTGCTACAGACATACACAATTCACATGTATCGTTGGCACCAAGAAATTACCAGAAAAATCACTGATCAAGATTTGGGGAAAGGAAATAGTGTGATGGATTTATGCAAGGGTGCTAACTAATGAAGACAATGGTAGTCATTCATCAATTCCTGACAGAATTAGAGTCACATTACTCTTATCATACGCTTGGAGATGATCATCGGGAAGGCCCACTACAGATTTTGAAGTGAAAAGCAATTGACTATTCTGAAGAAGAAGAAGAAGTCAGATAGAAGGAGGATCGTGCCTTATAATATAAGGATCCCATTCATTGGATAGTAGGAGAAACATATCATGGTTGATTTACAAAGGCACACTTCACGAATGTAGAAAGGTCAAATTTGTTATACCAATAAAATCCATATGCCATGGTGTCATTTTGGATGGAGTATATTTTATTCAATTGCTTGGAGTGACGCATAGCAATAAATTCAAGGGACGGGTGGATGCAACTCATATATGATGGAAATGTAAAACCCCACAACACAATAACTGAGGTTATGGAGGACAAAGTCTTGTACGCCGATCACGTTGAACCCGAAGAGATATCTATGGATTACGTGGTGCATAAATGTCAAGTTGTCCTGGTGACTGTATATTATGTTGAGACATGACTGTGATGAATAGAACGGATACTAACGAGTCACCCTCTTGAATACTTTCTCGTGCACTATCATTTCAGGGTGTAGTCGAAGGGAAATTCATTGATGCAACACTGAGAACCCTTGAGTCTGTCAGATCAACGTGGTAGTTGATATTTCGTAGCAAGTTTTGGTCATCATTCTTGCTAGGCCAAAGTTGGACGACTCTTCAAACCCAAAAAATTTCCAGTAGCCACCAATGGTTAAATCCACCCAGGTAATCAATTGTTGAATAAATTGTCTTTGATGTCAGAGGTTAGTAAAGTGATCAAATATATGTCAAAGGTTAGTAAGTGATTAAATATAAATATGACTTTGGTATCACTTTAATAAATATAAAGTGGAAAAGTAAAGTGGAAATGAAGTTTACACAAAAGTGGAAATGAAAGTGGATTAAATATAAATATAACTTTAATTATGCCGAAGTCATATTTTAGTGTTAGGTTTTGTAGAAAACCTGTCAACTGGTTGAAAGGTTTTCAAAAACAACCATTTTTGTTCACCATTCCATCTTTGTTCAACTATTACCACTGTTTATTAATACTACCCATCACGTCATCTCCTCATGTCTTTATCTCCTTGACACTTCTCCCTATCTCTTTGTTGTTCGTCCTTTCCTGTTGAGCCAGATGTTCATGAGATTAGTGACGTAAATAGGAACATCTCTTCCGCCTTCCCATATTGGTTATTCTCTTCTCAATTGGATCTGATTTCTCCCCATACTCTAGTGGTCGCAACCCAAAAGAAGAGCAGCCAATCTCATCTTTGGTTTGGGAGTTTTCCCTCTCATCCCTAGAATGGAATTAGTTTGTTGGAGCGGTGCCTCGGCCCCTGTACCTCAATGAATCATTCATGACTTGGCTTTAGGTTTTCTTTCTATTTTTTCCTTATTAGGTGCTTATGTGCTTACACTTCATGGTTCTTAGGTGCTTACTATTCATGGTTCATCTCAATCTATACTATCTTTTCATATACATTTCTTCTCACTCCATTTTTCCATATTTTTTAGACATCCCACTATTCTGGTCAAACTGTGTGTTATTCCTTTTAGTTTATTTCCTCTTTAAGCATATATCCATCCACACCCCTATAGATATCTACAGAGATCTATCCCGCAACTAGGTTGGCGTGAAAGTGACTCGCTCGAAGCGAGTGACATAGGCTCAAAGGTGTTGACCTGAGGAGGATATGATCTTTTGACCTGAAAAGGCTAGGATCTTCATGATCTTCATGTTTATACTTGAACTTTTCTTCAATGTTCAATCTAATAAAAACATTTATCCTCATCATAAACATACAATGATTTGCTTTATTTAGTATTAAAATTGGGTATTATAGATTGCACACAACAAATTTTGGTAATGTCAATACTTTTCGGCATTTTTCCAAGGTACTACATGATCATTTTACACTCGGGGAATGTGTTTTTATGTTTTATGAAGCCCAGACAATGAAAAAAGGTAAACTATTATCGGTTTAAACAGTTAATCTATTTTAAATTATTGGAATGGAAACGATTTTTATAATAAATATTTGTATTAAATGGTTTTTTTTTAATAGATAGAAACTTTATTGCTTTGAAAACAATACAAAGTACATTAATGTTATGAACTCTAATGCTCAATATTTGTTTCAAATAGTTTATTTATTTATTTTTGATAAATAAAAACTCTACTGCTCTGAAAACAATCCAAAGTACAGTAATGTTATGAAATTTAATGCTATTGAGTTAAAGATCTATTGTAGTTTCATTTGCGTGAGGCGGTGTGTTTATAGTGGGGAATGGGGATTGTTAATTGTCCATCACGACACAATTTAGCCATCAAATATGGCCATGTGTAACGTTCACATAGGCCAGGAAGTAAGTTATGTGTGTATTCAATGTCATTATGGTCAGCGTACTTTAACATGTAAAGGCCGTATTCTGACCAGGCTTTAATATAAAAAATATTTAAAATAATTTTATATTTAATAATTTTTTGGGGTAAAAAATGATTTTTAAATTTTTATTTTTACATATTGTTTTTATAATTTTAATTGATTTTATTTTTATTTTATTTTATTTATTAATGTTATTCATATTAGATATTTTATTAATATTAAATTGTAAAATAAATATATTTTTTAATATCAACTTAGATGGAAACCATGGATGTAGAGATTAAAAATATTTGAAATTTTTATAAACAGTGTAATATTTTTTTAAATGTAGTAAATATAGCATTTTCATAATTCTCTTCGACATGTGAGTGCTTAATAGATGCAACGGTTGTCAGGTTCATCGATTTCACATGCATATATTCACTTATATATATATTATTCACATAAAATTGGATGACTATAGTGGTGAATATTTAAAATGTTTGATTTAATATTAGGGATAAAATATTTTTTAATACAATAATAACTTATTAATTGTTTTCATTTTATAAAAAAATATTAAAATAATAAAAATAAATAATATAATTAT
>JASDQU010029134.1:0-10675 GCA_032191745.1 Picea mariana | reverse complement strand
TGTTTCAATGTTGTGTTGAATGTGTGATTTCATGTTATGTATATGAAGTCTGAGAGAGGAGAAGAATGAGTTTCAATTGTTTCTCTTCCTGAGAATTCCTACAAGGAGTGCAGTGAATGTCTGCAAGGTGTGCATTGATGAAGGTCTAAGTTTTAGCTCATAAAGCTCAGGAGAGATACCGTTGTTCTCATATCAATGAAGTTTAGGTGAAGCACAGATCTGTGCAAGGTGTGTGCAGGCTAGTTGAAGCCTTTGATTTTATAGATCCAGAAGGAAGGTGGAAAGACTGTTGTTGCAAAGAGTGCACAGAGTCGGGAAATCAAATAACTAAAGGTTATTTGAAAGATTGTTACAAGGAGTGAGAACAGGATCTCTCTTGGAGACTTAAGTTCACAAGTGAAAGATCGGGAGGGTTAGTACCTTTGAAGAGTTCAAAGGAAGACAGGGAGTGAAATCATCGCGTAGAAGTTAAGTTCAGTGGAAGGATGCCAAGTCAGTTTGGCCAAAGATTCTTGAGGAGTGAATCAGGCGGAAAAAATTCTCTCAGGACAACTCACGAAATCGCGAGGACCGTAGAATCCAGTGAAGCTACAGGGTGGCTAGAAGTTGGGTGAACCCATCACTTTTGTTTCAAGAATCAATGTGGACCGTTTATTGTGGTCAGTTGAGCCATTAGATCATTTTAGAATTTTGGGTTTCATAGGTCCGGAGTGTAAGCCAAAACCCTTGGTCACTCAAACTCTCAGTTCGCGAAAAGGATTATCAAGTGTGAAATTTCAGTATTTCAGGGTTTGGCATACCGAGAATATTGATGACAAGGAGTCGGGGTGCTTAGCATTGAAAATCCTGAAATCGTGAAACGCTACGTGCCTTGGGGTGAATTTTGGGATATCGACATTTTGTCACTTCGGGTGTCAGGAAGTAGAAGAGGGAGCGATCTTTGGAATTGAGAGTTTCAAACTCCCGGGTTCACAAAAATCTGAAATATCCAGAGTCATTGGATCATGGAGGATCTCAGTTGTAGATCACATTGGAGGCGAGGTTTTGGGAATTTGGAGATCGAAGTTTTGAGAGGTGAGGAACCTTTCTGTTGTGAATTTCGCAAGTCGCGAAATCTTAAAGAGTGAAAGGAAAAATTCCTGAAACGTTGAAGGACAATAGTCGTGGGCCCAATTGGGTTTCGGGGTTTCAAGAGTCAAGAGACAAAGTTTCATGTCAACACAACTCCTGAAATCACGAAAAGGAAAAAGCTGAAAGGTGGGTCCTAAGCATTAATTGGAGGATACATGCGATGGAAGTCAAGGGAGTGGTCAAGCTTTGGGGAAATTTTCAAAAGACCTTTGATCTCACCAAAAGGGGATATTTCAGAAACCGAAAAATTATAAGGGAAGAGGAACGAGTGTTGGTCGATCACTCAAGTTCCGAAAAGCCGAAATAAGTGGCAACAAGATGTGTTTTTTTGGCGCATTGAAGGAGTCAACCCTCATTGACGTTTCGGGTTTCAGAGGTTGAAGAGACAAGGGGTTTGAAAACAGGATTTGTGAAATCGTGAAATCTGAAATCTCGAAAAGAAAAGAAAAGCCCCAATCATATTTGTTGGTCAATTGTGGATTACACCTTGTGTGTGTGGTATTCCCTGTGGGGAAAGCAAAGAGTCAATCAAACTCAAGGGAAGATTTAGAACAATCCTGCGCACATCTTGGCCCGAGGGTCGGGGGTCTGCATCATAAGCCAATAATATTTGGTGGTATATTTGTATTGTTAACAAGACTTAGTTGTAACCACCCTTGAGTCTCATGTATGCATTGAATGAGTAGACCTCTTATTTATGCAGAGTGAAGTTATTATTCACGAATAGGATTGTATATGTCCATTAATTTGAATGCATGTCTATTGATATGAATGCATGGATGTGTTTAATTGTTGAACATGGAATTGTACTTGTTATGCTTTGGATAATACCATTTTTAACTAGTTGTCTTCATCTTGAAGGTTTAACTATGTTGTTTGATTTGAATGATATTTTTGAGTGGGTTGTATGCAACTCTTCATAATGAGCAGGTATGAAATAATCATATAGAAAATGTGCAATAGTGTTATGTATGACATGGTATAATACATATTTTCTCTTATTGTTATCTACCGTATGAAAGAGAGAAACATATTTTAATTATGACTTTGAAACTTATCATGTGAATGATTGTGAAATTTCACATAATAAACTAGTATTAAGTCTATTCTGGTAATATTTTTTTTTTACACAAGAAAGGGGTTTATATATTAAAACCAGTGGTATAACCACTGTAGAGAAAACTTACATAATTCATCCCTGCGATCAGTGTGGGAGCTTCAAGATTACAAAAGGGGTTTCCATGATATAAAGTCCTATAATTCCCATAAAAATCAAGAGTCCAAAATATAACTAAACTCAGAATAAGAACCGGCTTACAGCACAATTTTCTGAGTTGCATAAGGGACTATACTCCAACTTACAAAGAAGAGAACCAGAGATCCAAAAAGAACTAATTCCAAGAAAGAGGAATTTAGGATTAAACCTTCCAACCCAGAATGGAGGAGCTTGCACTCGTGGTCACCTTCCCCCCTGCATCTATCTAGTGGCTCTATCCTGCAGCTTGAATTTCTATCTTTTCAATTCTTGGTTCCAGATCAACAATTTTGTTGTTAGCTTGCTAATTTGTGTAGGTGAGAGCTTCTACGCTTCCTCCCTTAGTTGGATTATATATTCCTCCATCATTTCGAACCTCCAACCCCCTTCCCCATCAATATGAAGTAGGAATCCTCTATGTGCGCTAAGCGTGCATTTCAACCTACGAATTTCAAGTTCCAAGGAGGTCAAGGGATTAGGCGGGGTGGCTAAGTTGGAACTAGACTCCATTGTGAGAGCAATGGAAAAAGACCAAGAGGGAGGCCCGGCTGAGGAAAATAAATAGAGACTAACTGGGGGAAAAACTGGGAGCTCAAGCCAGGCGAGAAACCAGACAAAAATGGGAAGGCAAGATGAGTAGGAGAAATCCACCATCTTCATGAATTTAATGGTATCTCATTCGTGCGCTGCCATGGGAGGAGAGGGGGCATGTGCAAGTTCCATGCGAGAGGGATAAGATATATATGTAGAGGTGCAGGAGGGACGTGAGGCAAAGGATGGGGAGGAGGAGGGCAGGTGACGTGAACAGTGCAGATAAGTATCGTCGCACAAGAGAAGGGACAGACAAGGGAGGTGAAGGAGGGCTTCCATGAGTATGACGTCGAGAGGGAACGAAGGCCACTTGCCCCAAAAGGTCCAACTGAGCGCTCGTCAGGTATCGTTAAGGGAGAGGGATGAAAACCAAAGTTCCATTTAGGGAGAGGTGACCCCTGCTCAAGTGGGTGGCATCTTTGGCATCTTGGTCGGCTTCGGCATTGAGATGAGGAAGCACATGAAAGAAGTCAATTTTTTGGAAGGAGCGGGAAAGCCACACTATTTTCTTGATAATTTGGAACAAATTCTTTTGAGTAGGCAAGGTGTTGGTGACCATAGCTTGGATTAAAATATGGGAGTCTCCTATCACTGTTATTTCTTTGATTTCTAGCTTCTAGGCTTGGATAAGTCCTTGCCAAAGGCTTAGAGCTTCTGCTGTATTATTGGATTCAACTCCAAACCCCCAAGAGTAGTCTAATTCCCATAGTTCACCAGATTGTGTGATCCTTAGTGAGAGGAGGGGGGGCTTTGATGTCTGGAGAAAGGCTATAGATCCAATATTTATTAGGGGAGTTGAGAGAAAGGGAGTTGGTGCAAGGCCAAAGGTAGGAGAGGCAGTCTCCCAGTAGGGATTTGGCTTTGGCAGAAACGATGTCGAGCGAAGTGGTCATATTTCTGAAGATTCTTGAGTTTCTTTCGAGCCAAATTTTCCAAAGGATAAATTTAAGGATGAACATCAAGAAACACTTGATATGAGGGTTGTCCTTTAGACGGAAAGGACAGAGGGTGGCCCAGGTTTTTAGTAGAGTGGGTATGTCAGGAGGGAGTTGGTCATAAGGGATCCCTCCTAGCAGGGCATGCCGCCAGACTTCTTTTGCAAAGGGGAAATTGAGGAGCAGATGGTCACCAGATTATTCATGGATTTGACAGAGAGGACATCAGATTCTAGGTTTAGCAGCTCAAAGAAGTCCTAGCGCTTTGACTTCATTAATTATATGTTAAATTATTAGTAATGGAGCATATATCAATTAAAAAATTATTATGGTAATATTAATATTAATATCAAAATTGCAGCCTAAAATAAATTTTTTTTTATAAATAAATATTGGTCGTCGCAATTGCGATGCCAACCTTAATTGTTGTGACAATTTTGTTGTATAAACAACAAAAAGATGGTGTCATTTGTGCGACAACAACTTCAATTTTTGCGACAATTGTGCTATATAAAAAAGAAAATTTGTTGTTTCTTATGTGAAGTCAACTTCAATTGTTGCGATAGTTGTGCTATATAAAATGAAAATTTGTCTTCACACGTGCAATGACAACTTCAATTGTTGTGACAATTTTGCTGTATAAAAATGAAAAGTTCTTTTCGCACGTGCGACAACAACTTCAATTGTTGCAAAAAAATTTCTATATAAAAATGAAAAGTTGTCGTTGCACGTGCGATGAAAGCTTCAATTGATGCAACGATTTTGTTATATAAACAAAGAAAATTTGTCATCACACATGTGGTGACAACATCAATTGATGCGATGGTTTTGCCATGTAAGCAACAAAAAGTTGTCGTATCTAGTGCGACGACCGATCAAATTATTGCGACATTTTTTCTATATAAACCAAAAAATTTGTTGTCACAATGGGCATTGCAATTGACACGAAATGTTGGTTTCACATATTTTGTCTATATTGTCATATTGGCGACGATATTTGTTTTTTTTTTGCAATTGTCTATGTTACCTTTGTTGTCGCAATTTGGAGAATTTTTCCAAATTTTCATATAGTTTGTGTTGTTGCAGAATGTGCAAAACCTGATGAATATGTTGCAATTGTTCTACCCAATTCTTGTTGAATATGAGGATGTCATCAAAATACACCACTACAAAATAATTGGTGAAAGGCCATAATATATCTTCCATCATCCTCATGAAGTTTTTTGTAGAATTTGTCAAGCCAAAGGGCATTACCAGCCATTCAAAGATACCTTATTTGGACTTGAAGGAAGTATTCCATACATTGGTCTGATCTATTGGGACTTGACGATAGTCGGACTTCAGATCAATCAACTCAAGTATTTTCCCCCTTTGAGTTGGTCAAGGAGATCATCAATTCGGGGAATTGGCTACCGGTTCTCGACCGTGATTTTATGTAGGGCCTAGTAATCAAGTAGAGTCACCATGTCTCATATTTCTTTTGCACAATCACAATTGGGCTTCCACAAGGTGATGAGCTTGGGTGGATGTGCCCCTTTTCAAGAAAATATTGGATTTGGAGCTTAATTTCCTCATTTTATGACAGAGAGAAGCTATATACTTCCTTATTGGTTAGTGGTGCACCAGGGGTTAGATTGATTGAATTCTTAACCTGACAGTGCAAAGGTAACCTAATGGGTGAGGAGAAGATGTATTTGTATTATTACATGAAATTTTTCACTTGCTTTTTCTATGTGGAGAGACCTGTCATGGAGGCCATGGATGTGGCTGCAACCTTCCGCTCACTTTAGGCACGAATCATGAAGAATACAAAATTCCCAATCCAAGAGATGACATTCCTGCATTGCTTGGCAGAGATCAAGAAAATGGAGGTATATGGGACTACCTCAGGTATCCTATATAATTTCATGTCCAAAGTAATAATAAGACTATGAGGCCTAGGCGCATATATAACATGATGTTTCCATAAATAAGGCTGCCCCAAAAGAAAATAAAAAAATTCAATGGGGGATAAATCACACAATACATCATCTTTGAAGGGATTGGTGTCATATGCTAGACGACATTGTTGGCTCACATGGAGATTTCTCCCTTGGCAGAGCCATTCGATGGTGTATAGTTTTGGGTGTGGAGTTGTTGGTAGAGCCAACCGCTTGATGACCTCCACTGAGATGATGTTATTATTTCTACGACTATAAATGATGGAGTGCAATGGAGTACCCTTCACCCAAATATGTTAATGAAATAGGAGCTCACCTTCCTCTGGTTCATCAGGTTTTCCATGATGGATCTTAGTGGTGGTAGCAACAACGACACTGGGTTCTTCATCAATGATCTGCCTCCCTTTTTCTTGTTCTACATCAATGAGATGTCTAGAAACTTCATTTCTATCTGGATGTATCTATGCAGACCAACGCAGTACTTGAGAGACAAATGTAACTCAGAGCCTTTGATACCTATCTTGGTGCCCAAGGTATGGAAGACATTGGTGAACTATGTCACCGTTTAGTTCCTTTCCTACTGCAGTGTGGTCCATCTTGTATATAAGTCGTCATAATTTCCAAAATGCTACTATAGTTCCTTAATGGAATCCCTGAAGGAACCCCAAGTTGGTGCAACTATAAATAATGTAGATCCCTTTGTTTCCTTTTTCTCATAGAAAGACTCCCACTAATATTTGACACAGGGGATGGACTTAAGGAGGAAAAATGTAATATTTTTTCTATTGGAAAAGTTGTGGACAGAAAAATAACCTTCTAGAAGGTTTAACCATTTTTTTACAACATATGCATTTATTTTAACTTTGAATATAGGAATATCAAAATTGATCTATACCTTGAAGGGGACGACACTTCTGCTTGAGGAAGATGCATCACCTGTTGGAAGTCGTCAAAGGATTTGATCGAAATTATCCATCATCTCATTCCTTTTTCATGAGAGGGATTCCTCGAGCAATAGTTTGAAGGGATCTCCTACCCCATCATCTCTATTTTCTTCCCCCATGATAGACCTTCAGGTTCGGAAATTCCGATATTGCAAAGGATCAACGAGTTCAAGTCCCAACTACTTATACCTTGACCTCGTTGGTGACATGCAAAAAAAAACAAATGAAGAGAAGATCACTCTGATACCAGTGATCCAGATTTATGAGCAGAAAAAAATGAAACAAATATATATAACATTAATACAGATATGCAAAAAACAATAACAAGATACATTGGAACTTAACTTCTATTCAATAAATAAATTTGTTGAAACTGTAAAATGCATAATGAAAACAATCTTGCTCGAATGGTGGTAGCTAATATCTGAGAAGAGATGTGGCAGTTATGCACATTTGTATGAGCACATTATGATGAGCCCTCCATGAATTTTTGGCATCCCTAAGTAATCATAAAACCATATACATCCAAAAACCTAACCCTAGGAGATGAAGTACCAAAATTTGTGTGGGCCCCAATGGGGTAAGTTGTTACATCATCTTTTCGGGGTCATAACTTTTTCATATGATCTCGGCTTTAGGTGTTCAATACCTTGTCGGAAAGGTATATATGAGAAGTAAAACTTATACCATGGTTCAAGGTATTCCATCATTAATATTTGACCCAAAAAAATAAAAAATAAAAATAATAATAACTTCGTTTAGGGCATCAAAATTGTTGGGTATATGTTATATTCTTTGCATGTGTGTGTGTCGGTGTGTCAGATTCGAGAACTGTGTCTAATTATCCCAACCTCCTTCTCTATTTTTTTTCATGTGATTTGGGTTCTTTCTATGGGGGTCCCAAGGGGGCACAAGTATGCCCCCCCTGGTTATGTGCATCATTCAGGGCAACGCCCCAAAATTTATTTTTGGGCGAATTTTGCTATTTTAGCAGATTTTGTTATTTTTAGCAGTTTTCTAAATTAAAACCGGATTAAGGGATTAGGGTTTTGGTAGCTACGTAATACCTAAAAAAATTGTACATCTTTTATGGTGAATGGTGAAATTAATACAATGAAGATTTGAAAGGTGCGGTACCAGGGAAGGTTGGTTTTCTCCCAGTTAAGGGTTTCGAGTGTAAATCTTTGTGTACTATGTGTATGATCCATTAATTAATTTATTTTTTTCTTAAGAATCAATATGCATTGATTTACTTCACAGGTTTAAAACTTACATGTGGTATCAGAGGTCGTTTTTGGATTTAAAGGGATGCCTTTGTTACTACGGGTTTGGCTCAGTCTTGATAGATCAAGTTTATCTTGGGTCTATGATAAACCTAGGTTTAGTGGGATATTTTGCAGTGGTTATTCGAGTGTAGAAATATGAATGGAGAGCTATTATAGAATCAAGATAGAGAATTTCAACGGTAAAAACTTTGAGCTATGGAAGCTCAATATGGAGGACCTTCTTGTAGACAAAGAACAATGGATCGTTGTGGATCCTGGTACACAACCTATTGGTATGTAGTCTAATGGTACACAACCTACTGGCACATAGATGACTGCTACACAACCTACTAGTACACCACCTACTGCTATGTCGAAGGAAGATTGGGAGAAATTGGACAAAAGAGCAAGGAGTATTATTTGACTCTGCCTGGTAGATTCAGTGTTGTTGAATGTCTCAAGAGAATCTATAGCCAAGGAACTATGGGATAATTTAGGGAATTTGTATCAATCAAAGTCCCTAGTAAACAAGTTGTTTCTTCAAAAGAATCTGTATCATCTTAGTATGGAAGATGGAGATTCTGTGACAGAATATCTAAGTGCCTTTAATACTCTAGTAAGTCAACTAGTCTCTGTTAATATTACGATTGTAGAAGAAGATAAGTGTACTACTTTTTTATGTTCTTTTCCAGACTCTTGGGATAATCTGGTTGTATCAATTGGTAGTACCACTCAATATACATTGAAGTATGAGGATGTAGTTTCATACTTGTTATCTGAAGAGATNTCGTACTCAAGAAAGGAATCCTAGTAAGTCTTTAGGGAGGGGGGGGGGAGATATAAAGCTACAGGTAGATCTAAGTCACCAGGAAAATCATTGAGGAAATGTTGGAAGTGTGGTAAAACATGGATTTATAAGAAAGATTGCAATTCGAAGAAGGTTGATAAACCAAAGGGATCTCATAGTACCTCTTCCATAGAGGCGAAAACATCCAGTGAAGAAGGAGGTAATTTTTACCTTTCATATATAGGTACACATGCAGACCGTGATGTATGGTTGATCAACTCAGGTGCGTCATACCATATGAATCCTCATAGGGACAGGTTCTCTAAATATGAAAAATACTTTGGTGGTGATGTATTCCTAGGAGATGACTCGACAGCTAGAATCATGGGACGTGGAAGGTTTAAGTTGTTGCTAAAATATGGAAGGATTATAAATCTCCCTGGGGATTTGCACATTCCAAAACTAGCCAGGAGCCTAATATATGTAAGCAAGTTGGATGATGCAGGAGTGGATACTGTATTGGGAAAGAGCACTTGCAAGATGGTACGAGGAGAAATGGTGTTGATGAGGGGAGTTGGGTGTGGAACTCTATACAATTTGTTGGGAAGCACTTATGCTAGTGGGTATAACATTTCTATTTTCCCTGAGCAGAACAATAAAGAATACAAGACCAATATTGTCCCTGGAAAGAAGACCATGCTATGGCATCAAAGACTGGGGCATATTGGAGAAAAGGGCCTTCGAACACTACATGGTAAAGGTATGGTTTAAAGTATGTGTAATTTCACTTGGATTTTTATTTTTGTGACAGTTTCATATATGGGAAACAAAATCGAGTAAGATTTCCATATGGTGCTACAAGAGAAAAGGGGATATTAGAGTTGATACACAATGATTTGTTTGGACCTGTTCATGTTTCATCACTAGTAAATCTGTGTATTATGTTTCATTCCTAGATGATTTCTCAAGGAACACATGGATTTATTTTCTTAGAAAGAAATATGAGATATTTGATAAATTTAAAGAGTTTAAGGCTCTGGTAGAAAATCAGATAGAGAAGAAAATAAAGGTATTGAGGATAGATAATGGTGGATAATTCTGCAAAAATGAATTCGAAGAATTTTGTAAGAAGTGTGAGATAGAAAGGTAGAAGACTACTCCATACACAGCAGAAAAATGGAGTTGCAGAAAGGATGAACAAGACACTAATGGAAAAAGCAAGGATCATGCTCAGAGGTGTTGAGTTAGGACAATAATTTTGGGCAGAGGCAGTGGGTACAACATGTTACATGTTCAATCGATTACCCTCATCAGTGCTGGATGATAAAACTCCACACGAGGTATGGACTGGAAAGAAACCCTCTATTGAACATATTATAGTGTTTGGTTCTGATGCTTATGTACATTTTCCAAAGGAAAATAGGAGTAAGCTAGATAAAAAAGATGAAAAGTGTATCTTTATTGGTTATAAAGACGGTGTGAAAGGTTATAAGATTTGGAACCCAGAAACTAACAAGACTGTTTACAATCGAGATGTTGTTTTCAGAGAGGTAAAAAATGTTTCCAAATAGGAATCCCTACCAAGGCCAGAAGAACTTGAGAAAATAGAGTTTCAGTAGGATGATGCAAAATCTAAATCATCTGAAGAAGATGAAGCAGAAGAAGAGAAACCCCATACCACAGTATTGAGGAGATCAGTGAGGGAAAGAAGGAAACCAGAAAGGTATAGTCCACCTAATTTTCGTTCTAAGTTTTCTTTATCTATTACTGATGATGATCCCAAAACTGTCAAGGAAGCAATGAATTAAGAGGATAGTAAACTATGGA
>JASDQU010029133.1:32776-44348 GCA_032191745.1 Picea mariana | reverse complement strand
TGGGGTTTGGGCTTACCTCTTTAGCTCTTTAAACTTGAAACCTTTGGAAGATGGTTTTTGTTCTCTCCTCCAAGCTCCTCTTTTCTCACTCTTCCAAGCTCTCATTTGCTTTCTCCTTCAAGTTCTCACAAATCTGCACTCTCAAGCTCTCCTTTGCTCTCTCCTCCAAGCTCTCTCCTCCAAGCTCAAGATGAAAGAATGAGGAGAATAGAGGGGAAAGAGCTCCTTTATTCTCCTCATTTTTTTCCCTCAACCCTAAGCCTAAGCTAGGCCCCACGCTAACTCAAAAAATTGAAAAAAAGATGATTTTTTGCTTGAAGATGCAGGTCCCCTCGGAAGCGTGCGCCTTTTCCTTGGAAGCGTGCATGAAGCGCGCTTCGGAGGGGGACGCTTCGGAAATGGCAGGGAGCGTGATCTTAGGGACCGAAGCGCGCTTCCTAAAAACTGAGTCGCGCTTCAGAGGGAGCTTCCAGGACGCACCCGCCCGGATCAAGCTTCAGGGCTTCGAAGCGGGGGGGGAAAGCTTCCGATAACACTGAACCAAAGACCAAAATCCCAATTGCAGTAATTGCAGCTGCACTCCTTCTCCAAACTTGTGCACTACTAGTCTTTATGCAATTGTGAGAATGTGAATGACAAATGAGCTCTAGCACCCTCTTATTTATAGTGCTCTTTGTCACCTGTTCAGGTCGACTTCGTCTTTTAGAGGTTAACACTTAAATATTAATTCTTTTATTGAGCTGACATGTCTTCTAGGGTTTCTACACATTTGTTTAGGGTTTCTCTTGCTTCCCGAAATATTCTAGTCTCGTCAAAGGTTACACATAGAGGTTAATACCTCCCACAGCTACCATAATATCAACAATTAGTTCATCTTCTCTATTACAACACTTTAAATTCTGCAATTTAGTGTGTTTTCTGTTGGGTTCCTCTTACAATCCAGATCACTCAGGCACTGTGTTGGCCGAGCTGTTTGTGAGAGACGTGAATGAAGGCACAACTGGCCTTCTCCCGTGCAAATGACAAAATTCCAAAACTTGCTCTTCCCATATCTAAGCCCCGGGAGCAGCCGAAACCTGGCAGTGATTACTTGGGGCCAATTGTGGTTGACAATGAACCTGCTGCCGGTTGGGGACTTGCCCCAAATGATCGAGACAAGCCACCCACTGATGTCGGGCTTATTCCTTCTGACTAATGTTTCCGTATTGGTCATGTGCCCTTGTTATGTTTATGTCTCTTTGAATTGGACCTTTGACCATTTTTTTGATAGTTAACCATTCCCAATTTTGACTTTGTGCCAGTAACACCCTTTTTAATGTCAAAGTCTCCCATATACATATTGCATATTTTTAATAGTTAAAGGAAGCCTTTTTTTTACCCAAATAAAGGGTATATCCTATCAATTTTTAAGGAAACAGTGCTATGGAATCAAATATGAAGATACAAGGAAAACAAAACAATGAATTCAAGAGAGCTTCCTCTACACATTAACCCATTGCTAATACAGCAAGCGAGGCTTTAACTTACTGATCAATGATGTTCGATTTAACCTATTTCCGACATTTATGAGTTTCTATCCTACTTTAGGGTTTCTAAGTGGAATTTTATTGACATTTATTTGTTTCTGTCATACTTTAGGGTTTCTGAGTGAAATGTTGACAATTAACAAACACATCATAACCAGAATGAAAGAAAGTGTCAACTGGATCTTGGTTAAATGGTTAAGGGGTGGTGATATTTTCCAATCTCAAATCTCTTTAAACTATGCTTAGCATCTCAAGAGAATTTTCTTTAGTGTTCTAAGCTGGCTACATTCATTGTAAATAATATTTTCAGATTGGAGAAGGGCATAATTGCAGCAGCATGATACGACGAAGCATCTTTGAAAAACACACTATCATGATTATGACATGTAAGATGAGAAGCTTACTTCAAAAATTTAGCAGAAGCGAATCCAGCATGGCCGTCAAAGACTGCTGCGTAAGTGAAATTATTAAGCCCGTCCACTCGTAAAACGATGGCATCTTCCATCTCTGTTCTGGCGCCTTGAATTTCAACCCATCCCCATTTAATGCTTCCTTCTTTTGACATGTCAGACGCTGAAAGATCCACCTGTACGGGTCTCGCTGCTACTCCAGCCACCTGTACACCGCCTCGTTTTCTGCATTCCATGGAACTTCTCCTCTGAACCGTGCATTTGTTCACACAAACTCCTGAACAATTTGGCATGAAAGTATTATAATAAACGAGGCTTAATAATTCCATTTTCCCGATAAAAAAATTTCCCGTTTGTGAAGCTTGGTTTTTCTTGTGTCTAAGGCTTCTGAAGGGGCGCTATTCATCGAATGGCCTGCACCGTGGAAAGTCCATAAGCCCTATTACCTTCCTCATGTTGATTCCCCTGTATTCAATTATTTGAAATTCGTAATGCCTTCATCAATCTGCTCAGCATTCAAGAGATTCACAATCGAATTCTGCTAATAGATTGGCCTATGATGCAACAGCACAGATATTTAGGAGAACGTTTAAGTTCTTTGAGCTATCCAAATGGGTGGTTTCATCCATTGAGAAACAGGTGATGGGAAATCAGTCTGCGACGAGCGGTTTCGATTTAGCTTTCGGACGACGATGAGAAATCTGGACCGTTCTTTGAGCTAAGTGAAAGGCGGTTACGATTGGCTGCTCGTATTTCCATGAACTGAGATGGGATTTCACATCGTAGTGACAGGAAAWGCTACTTCATCGCATCAACTTGGGTTTGTTTTTATTCTGAGAAGAGGATAAATAAGTTTGGCCCGAGTTGCCAGCACCGTTGGATGTGTAAAGACGTTAATATCAGCCTAATCYTTATGAATCATTTTATTGGCTACATTTAGGGTAGCATCAACTTGGGTTTGTTTCTAGTTTGAGAAGAATCATTTTATTTGCTACATTTATGGTAGCATCAAATTGGGTTTGTTTCTATTTTGAGAAGGGTGTCTATTAAATGTTTTATTTATATTTTTGGGGGCATTTGGATTATACAAAAATAATCACTCAAATCTGTGGATTTAATAACTTTTTGTTGGTCCGGTAAATATTTCTGGAAAATATCGTCAGAAAAGAGTCATTTCGTAGAACATTTAGATTACAGCTTTTGAGAAGAGGATAAATAAGTTTGGCCCGAGTTCCCATGACCCTTTAATGTCAGCATAATCTTTATGAGATAATCATTTTATTAACTACATTTATCTTAGAGTTAATGGTTTCATAAAGTGCTATTTGGGGTGAAGATAAAAGATAATCTACATTATGTTGTTGCAAAAATTCTAAGAGGAAAAAACCCTAAAGATCCAATACCCTAACTCTAGGGAACAAATTGCCAAAAGGATTGTGGGCCCCGAGGTGGCTAGTTGATACGTCAACTTCTCAGGGATGCAACTTTTACATACAATCTTTGTGTGGGGTGCACAATAGTTTGTCAGAAAGATCTAACTGAGAAATACAATTTTTTGCAAAGCTTGGGAAGGTCGTGGTTGTTTTAGGCCCCCAAATGGCCAAAAAACACATCATGGACCTATATCTTCCATACTTTCGCATTTTGAACATGCATGTAGTTGCAAAAGAAACAACTAGTCTATTCTCAACACCTATGTGATAAGTCACCGGACCGCATTGGACCACTGTAGCTCTGCATATCTAATACTTCCTCCCAACATTTTAAAATGCAATGGAATAACAACAAAAATGCAATTTTGGGAAACCATGTCTTTTGCAATCGAGAATTTTGCGGAGGGGGGTTGGCACAGACATGGCGCACGTACAAGCAATGATTGGTCTACTTTCAACACTTGTAGGAAGAATTCATAGAACTCATGGCACCAACCTGGATAACTTCTAATATATACAAACATTTTCCAAATGGCGCTCTATTTGCAAGCTATCCAAGAAGGCATATCTTGCATGTTAGTTGCTTTGGTGTATATGTAAATCTAGCATTGGTAGCAATGCGCAATAAGAAATGTTATTATAGTTGCTATATGTTCATAATTCTATTCGGATGTTGATTGCATACAAGTTTATGAATTGGGATATAGCAATATAAATTCTTTATTTAGAAATCCTGGTAGCTATCTTATCATATATGAAACAGTTTAAAATGCATTGGAACGGTACAAGAAAACAATTGACTGAAGCGGATGGAAAGAACAATCTAGAAACAAATATGTTATGTTTTGACACAATTGGAAAAGAAAAACCATATGGAAATATTGTATAGGTACTAGATTTGTAATAATTGAACTGAAGCTGGAAACTTTTGTACAATGTCTAAAGTATCTAAATCTTAGTGAAACCGTTCAATTGACTATGTGCAAACAATTTAATTGTAAAAGTTCAATACAAGGATAGTCCATTGTTAACAATGAGCATTAAATTTATTATTTGTCAAAATATATTAGCAATGAATTATCTTTAAGTCCCATACAAGGAAAACACAATGATTTTTTTTACAATCTATGTGACATGTGGAGTCACTGTCTATTGTTCAATGTAAATTTTTCATGTACTCGAAAATTGCATAGCATATAAAAATCACTTGGAAATTTTTTTGCAAACATTTTTCGTATCACATTTCTCTCAAGACAAAAGGCACATCATGTGCAAGAGAATTTCAGATTGCATAGACAAGTTGAAGTACAATGGAATGTGCATTTGCTAATATCAATGTACTTTGAGCTTGTTTACACAGTTCAAAATTCAATAATTTAAAGTGTGTGTGTGTGTGTGTTTAAACAATATTGTCTACGAAATTCGTATATATGCTTGTGAATTCATACTTACAACTTTTATTTATGTATCTAGTATTTGCAAATCTTTGACTGCTTCCATTTCCAGTTGTGCCATAACTGTCCATTGTGTTGTGCGCAAGCAGTTTTGTTTTGCATCTCCTATCCTGGTTATATTGTTAAGCATTCATATGTCTCAAACATATGTACCTCGTATATAGAATATTGCAACCCTGATATAATTTTACTTAAGATATATTGGCATAGAAGCGATAAAGCATTGACCATTCAAAAACATGTCATTGCATTGTCATGTTGATTGATTGTTCAAGCCCTCTATCCATAAAATATCCACAGTTTCATAATTGCATAGTCATATAACAATGAAACAAAATAGGAAATATGAAGAACAATTTGGATATATTTTTGGGGAAGGTGTACAATTTACACTCTAGTGTACATACCTTTGCAATTGTTGCTATTGCACATCGATACTTGCTTCACATGTTACTATTTATGTTCTATTTGAATCTGCAACATTTGTTGATTTGATTCTGATTATTTCTACTTTGCTTCATATAAAGGAGATAGCCAAGCACATATTAGTTATAGTTGCAAATCCGTCAGGAAAAGAACACCTAATACACTCAAACAAGGAAATAATACAAGTTGACACGTCTACAAATTTACAAATATCAGCCAACATGCAAAGGCATGGGAAGCACACAGAACAATGAACACAATGACACGCTGGCATGGGGCATCCAAGTGCTAGAAAATGTTTGGAAACACTAAAGCACTAAGAAATTTGATCCAACCATATTTCACATGTACCATGGATGCACGAAGTTATGACGCCGCCCTATTCAAATCCCATCAGTAGTACGAGGAATCCTTGGCGTGATCCATACCATTAAAGAAAGCAAGATCCGAAGTGCAATGTATCGCCATAGGAACACCAACACATCAAGCTTCATAGAAAAGGAGACCAGAGTTCATAATGATATCATAAATGTCATAATGATAGAATTCTTTAACCACGGTTTGAAATGTGCAATATAACAATTGGGGCCATAGGCTGACGAGGTGCACACTATTCATGTTAGTCTACCAGAAAGAAGTAGTCATGCCCATTCTATTTCTTGTTCCTTTCCTACGTGTCACTCTAGTGATTCAGATGATAAATGAACAATCCCTTCAACACAAGTTATATGAACTCATGGAGCCACAGGAAAAAATTATGATGGAAAGATTCAACCAGGTAGTCGAAAAGAAAATATAAAAACCATCACATGATCACAACATGTGTTAGAAAATTGTCCATCCTACACCTTTCGTCTTCTTATATGACAAAAAATATTCACAGCAGCTTGAAAAGCTATGTATGCCTTGGTTAGGTCCTTTCCCTTTGGTCTACATCAAGGAAGCACGTGTCGCCAAGTTTCTTACATTGCAAAAAAAACCACTCAACAGACTTATTAATAGTAGCATGTTGAAGCTGGACTATGGCCCCCAGGGGTCATCCACTACTTAGCCCCAATTAGAAGAGTATATAGTTCACGTAACTTTCCTTTGTGGCAATAAATAGTACACTCCAGTGACATATTCGGATTGGATAGAATGATATTTTTTACAAATTCACAGGATTTCCAATTTAGGTCGAAGTTATGCCCTGCGTATAAAGTATTAGCTTTCGCAGTGGATTCACACAGGACTAGGTTGAACAACCTTCCTCTACATTGCACTAAAGGGTCAAGCCATCTGATCCAGACAGATCACCTGTAGAATTGGCATGTACCTAGTGATGACGCGACATTCCAAAAGCCACATAACTAGTATGACAAATTTGCACCATTATCTCCTCCCCTGTCAGCCTTGGTCGAGACTCCATTATTGTTCTCTGATCAAATGGTTTGCTAGTTCTTTATCTTCCTATGGCTCCCACCTATACTAAATTTTACACTCTATATATATATTATCTTCTTCCCATGTAGTCATTGGAGAACTTATCCATTTCCCATTCTCTGTTGTTCTCGCACATCATGTACACACCTGATTTATCCTCGCCCATTGTTATCTTTACACTTCTCACTTATTCAGGTCCCCTTCCATGGCCCATCTTTACTCATGTTTTGAGACGTGTGAGTCCCAATTCGACCAAATAACTCAAGAACCGACAATCCAAATTGCATGAAGTTTGACACTTCATCATGAGTTGTTAGGAAAATGTCTTTCCATCTTATTTGCTAGCAAGACATAGTACTAGATGCCAAAGTTTTATGAACTATGCTTCGAAGATGCAGTGATCGACTAGCTCTCTAGGTCCCAAGCTATTTTGCTTGCTACCATGGATAATCACCTTCGTTGAAGTGGATACCCAAAGTTGTGGGCTCTCTGCTCTACCAAGATAGGAGGTCTATGTCTTCTATCTTGTCTTATCAGAACAAAAATACAAGCATATGATTATGCTCTCTCTTAATAGAGCTTAAGCTCATTTGGTCGGTCGATGTCTGGATGGTATGATTTAAACTGATCCCTCATTCATCACCACAAACACCATCGGAGGGAAAGAGTCTAGCCTTTGTGCAAATGAAGTCCAAATCCATCACTTACCTTGGGGACTGCTTAACTCATTCTAGGGTCTGTGTCGGGTTGCAACTACAACCTGAACATATGATTTTCTCTTAATCAAACTTGGATGGCACCACATTTTGGTTTGATGTTATGGTTCATCACTAATGATGATTTTCTCTTACTCTATTGCAGTGTCCAATGTCCCATAATGTGGTTGGCCTAAAGACGAGCCAAGGAATAGTGGTGGGGACATGCTAGCACCCAAAGTTTTGGCTCAATATCGTGCCCACCAAAAAATGATGTTCTCTGGGCTAATTCCATTTTTTGGGTCACCCAAGAAAATGCGTGAAGATTGACGAAAACTGCACACGAGATCAAGTTTTCGTAATACAAGCCAAGAATCAAGAAGGTGCATACACGAATCAAGAAACGAATCATTGGTAAATATCATTGAATGATTATTGGTAGAATCACAAGGAAACATATGACAGACATAAGATCAATCAACAAGGTAGTTAACATTGCCCCGATTCCAGAAAGGCTACGTGGAAAGAAAACAAGTGACAGAAGTCTGTGAGACTGTGACTCAGCAGAGCGAGTGGAACAAAACTAAAAGAGAGAGAGGTTCAAAAAACAAAGGATATAAAAGGAAGAAAGATGACAAATAAACATTTGATTCAATGGTTTGTTGCTAGTTGTCCGTTGTTCAAGGGATAGTGCAGTTGCTCGCTTTGAGATTTTATAGTATTGTAATGGGTATAATAGTCTATCTAAGTATTTCATATGTTAAAGGTGTGGAAGGATGCCCATAGCGCAATGTATTGTAACTCTAGAATTTTTCTAAGGGAATAGGATACCCTGTTGTTGTCGATATATGGTTTGCTTTTTGTATGCCTATGATTGATGGAATGATGATGATAATAAAGTCGCATTGGTTCTTAACCTATGTTGTGTCAAGTATGTCTTTGAATGAATGTGTTGCGTATATTATGTTTTGACATATTTTAAGTAAGATGCAATGAATGACATAAATGCAATCATCGATGGATTTATGTGCATGTAGTTCCTCATCATTGACACTAGACCGGATGGTCTTTATGATTGTCATAGCGTCTCAGGTGAGACCTTCTCCAGCCTTAGTCGAGGATTGATATGTCAATGCTTTATTGTTGTTGTATTTCCTATAAGCCTAATATAAACATATAGTAAGAAGCATTTCACAATGTAGAGTCTCAAGAATTTTTCATCAAACTCTCTGAATATCAAAGAGAAAAGTGCTTGGAACAAACTTTCACTATAACTAGACATGAGAGCAATCGCTCTTGTCAATCCATAAGAATGCAATTTTTCCATATTACATTTATAATAGTAGTCGATGTTTTTTGCATATCTGTGAGAAGCAAGTATCAAGTTGTTCAATATTTCATCTGAGTAATTTCTTGTATAACAATGGTTCACGGTATCCACTAACAAGATATGCATAACTAAACAAAAATGCAATATGGATCTGCATTTTCCTATTTGTTGAAATGAAAATACTTTGTTTTCCTCCTTGGTGACCAAACTACAATTGATGTATTTGACCATTTTTCTAACCATTGTATGCAAAATGTATCCCCCATAACCCTCTATCATTCCCATTTAGATGTAAAGATGCAACAGACAAAATATCCTAATAGTAAGCAACCACCAATTTTCCTTGGCATACATGGCACACCCCAAAAACATTTCATTTTATGCTTTGATCGAGTAATAGAGGAAAGGGAAAAAATTGTTTTGCTTAAACATTACACTAATGTTATTGCAAATTTCAATGAAACAAAATAACTTCACAATGAATGAACAACAAACTATCAAGCAATAACAATGATTGTATTTCTATGTATTAGATTCAACTATGTCTGTTGACCCAGTGCATATTAATAATGAAAGAAATGCACATTTGAACACGAGATTTTATATATCTCATATCAAAATTATTATTTGTATAAGTTTGAAATCCATGTATTTCAAAGAATATAGACATTAATTTTCATGAATAATAGCATAAAAAGAAAACCGCAAAGTGGTACCTAAACTTAATCGATGTCCATATATAATAGTTGAGTAATTCACGGTCCTGTGCGTCCCTTTTCTTAGAATAATTCATGGAAGGGGATATGAATAATTCCCAAGTTAGGGTGAAATGTACCAATTTCTCAACAATTGTTTTTCTCTAATTCACAAATAAGAATGCATTTTACACAAATATCATCATATTGTGCTAAAAATTTAACATGAATTATTGGAATGAATCAAATATCTCTGAGATTGAAAAACCTGATTCCATAACGCATGATTTCAAATTAAAGAAACAACTAGTGGAGGAATTTTCAAGACCATACAATTAAGAGTGGGCCAAAATCCTAGCATTAAAGTGGCTCAGATAGAACTCGACCTTCCTCCATATTACTTATCTTGTGACAACAAAGTGCACAACTATTGCAAGTGTGGAATTGTAGAAGCATAACAGATTGCAAGCATGTATTTCCTCTATACAAATGTTCACTGTCCCAGGAAGAAGAAAATTATACGAAGCACAAAAGAAAAAGCTATGCGGGATGCAGATAAATAATCAAAGTAAAATCCTTTGCGCATAAAAAACACCGCATTGGAAATCGCAATATCGAAAATCCACTAAACAAGAATTGTCTCTTTAGGTTTGATGAAATTATCCATACACTTTTGCAAAATGTTTATATCATGCATTCCATGTTTCCCTTCTATTTTCGTTACCCTTCCATTGAATTGTGGAATGGATCAATATTTTATTTGTTAGCTAGTTCAAATGCACATATCCAACAACTATGCACACTCGAAAAACATGCCAACAACATAAGTCTCTGCAGAACGACCGAGATGTAGAACTATAACCACTAACACCCAAAACCACCTCAATGCAAGCATGCCAAAGAATTGTTAACTATTCTCTAGAAAGGAATTGAGAACATACAAAATGTCCACTCTCTTAGGAAAAAGAAAATTGTACATAGTACAAAATACACAACCATGCAGGATGCAGGCAAATCATCAAAGAAAAAGTCTTTGCACATGAGAAAAAACACATGGAAGATCTCAATATTGAACATCTTCTTTGTTACTTTGTCCTGACAACAAAAATATACACACACTACAATGATATCAAAAAACAAACTAGAGACCTTCCATTGCTTCAATGGAAAGTGCTTTTACTTTGCACCGGTTCTAAAACACTGCCCTTTCCTTCTAAATACAAGAAAAGTCAATTCCCCAAAGGTCATTGTGGATTCCTCGAAACTAATTATATTGTCACAACAAAGTGCAAAACTATTGCAAATGTGCAGAGGTGGTAGCATAGGAACTTGCAAGCATGTGTTTCATCCACACAATGGGTGAAAATAAAACAATTCTTTTTTATGTTGGCCATGCATATGTCCTTGGAAAAAGCGTCCAAACAACATGGAAAAAATCCATATTCCAGAACTATCGAAAGTGAGAATGTGAAAAAGTACCACAATGCAAGCATGTAAGATAATTGGTAACAACTATCTACACAAGAGTTGGAAACAGACCAAATTTCCACTATGCTAGTAAAAAAAACCTATACATAGCACAAAAGACATAGCTATGGGGGATGTACACTAATCGTATAAGAAATAGCTTCCACACATAAGAAACAATGCATTGCACATTGCAATATCATAGATGTCAAACTATTTGAAATGTGGAGATGTGGAAGTACAACAATGTGTGAGGAAAATGTTTGTCGGTTCTCCACAAAACAAATAAAAATAAACAATCTTAAGTATACCAAGTATASCTATGTGAAATGCACAAATACAGAAGCATCCAAGCATGAGAATGACATACCAAAGGCAATATGAAATCTCCATACAAGAACTGGAAGAATGGATAAATTGTAGAAGAATTCAAAATAGTTTGAGCAATCACTTTGCAAAGAACATACGCGCGAAGAGCATCATCATATCGCATGAGCAAAAGAACTCATACAAACTAAATAAAAAAAACAGAAATAAATGCATCACAACAAAAAAAAATCAAAATATAAATGCTTCAAGACTAAAAGCATTTACTTTGCAGCAGGCGTAAGCCACCGTCCTTTTCTTCTAAATCCTACGAAAAAACAATTCCCCAAAAGTAACTTGACTTTCTTCCAAATTACTTATCTTGTGACAACAAAGTGCACAAATATT
>JASDQU010029131.1:13599-29050 GCA_032191745.1 Picea mariana | reverse complement strand
TATCATCGACATGACCGAAAGAGGCCGATGACATGGAGGACCACATTTCTAAGACCTGGGTAAGACCAGGGCAATCCCTCAGAAAGTGGTCACCCTTACAAAGGCTGCAAGGGAATTTGGGTTTTGGATTTGTCATTTTAATATTGTTGACCTCATCAACACTCCCATTACTATTAACAGTAATTGGTTTCTTAGAGCCAACATCTAATGTTGTTGAGGCCTTGGTCCTTTTAGGACTCTTCTTATTCTTCTCTTTCCATTTCTTCTTCTTCTGATCAACCTGGCTACTCGCTTTAGAGCTTTCACTAGGTGAAGAAGGAGAAATGGAAGGAGACTTAATGGGCGAAGAAGGTGAAAATTTGACATGAGGTTGATGTGTGGGTGGTGTATTGACATCCAAAATATTAGGTGCAACTGAAACATTGGGAGGATTCGGGATCACCAAAGTGGGGAACAACCAAACTGGTAATCCAATAGTGAGTCCTGGAAGACTCAGTGTGGCAACATATGGAGGACCAAAGTTTCCAAATGAAGGAAAGGTATAAGGTTCCCCAGGAGAATGGGTTCCTCCATTGGTACTCCCAGGATTCGATGCCATTAACATTGACTCAACCTAAGGTCCACTAAGTAAAACAAACAACACACGCTACGAATCTAAGAAGCAATCAATCAAACAAACCTCCCTATGATGAAACCACTAGTTGGTGATGAAATCCAACGTCACGAGATCAAAATAGGAAGGGGCGGGGATAGAGCGGGTGGATCAGTTACGTTGGTGACCTGCTTAACGGACTTACGCCTTGGTGCAAGCTTCCATGCAGTAATTGTTGATTTACCCTCCAAGGAGCTCGAGTGAGTTTGACCAACGTCTATTCCAGGTACAGTGAGACTTCCCTTCACCATCACCTTGTGTAAGACCCTAAACATTATGGTTACTAAGGTCACCAACTTGTAGTCAGCCCCTGGGCGGGTATAGTCGACAGTTGAATCAGAATGTATGGGTAGGATAACAAGTCCAAAATCAACTTGAAAGGCTTCCACTCAACATTTTGGGTATACCTTCCATTGACCCCCAATATACGATCTGACCACTACAAACAGTTGGGCCACAGAGGGATAATCTCCATAACTCACCTGAATGTGACCTTGTGCATAACCCCTATATGAGAGGGGGATCCCAGGTAGACTAATACGACAATTGGATTTAAATATCCCTACCGCAAGATACTAAGTTTGTTTGATAGCTTTGGAAAGTTATCCTTTCAACCTATTCCAAAGCCCTACACCTTAAACTAATGTAGGTTTGCTAACAAAGATGTAAAAAGTCTGATAGATTTTAGTTAAGTGTTGATTTTAATGGTTGTTGTTTACTCAAAGGGTGTACAAAAGTGAAACTGATGGAATGATGACTCAATTCCCAAAAATATGCATGAAATATGATAAGCAATCGTTTCTTTTCAATGAATACCTATTTAAGGGAAAGAGGAAGAGTTGTTTTCACTATCAAACACTTCATAAGGAATGCCCTCAATCAATTTTGTTCTCAATCAAATCCAATATGATGCTACAACATTTCAGAAATTCAAACTAATATGCAAACTAATCATTAAGATGTACTTTTGTCGTTTGTATGCGAATGATAATCAATTCAATGCAAAATTTATCTTGCCAACTACCCTTTTAGATCAAGGAGATTCAGACAAGAATGTGCAAATTTCGCACAAACAACACACCCTTTTGCAATCAATCAAGAGAAAGAAAACCAAAAATGCAAAAGGAAGGAGAAAGAGATTGGATCAGATGACCTCAAATAACCAAATGAGAAGAGTTACAGACTTCATATGTCCTTCACTAGAGTTCCCGCTCAGTCGGATAGGAGAGAAGAAAGCAAGGGATTGATTTCAAGCTCTCAACAACAAAAACTCAAAAATAAGGGAGAAGGACATAAAATTTGAACAATAAGGTGTTTAATTCTCATGAGGAAGCATGCCAAAGGTCAAAGGAAGAATGCTTGAATCACAAAACAACTCAGCAAGTCAAAAAACAGAGTTTGGACCTCCAAAAAATGGAAATTTTGAAGAGATTTTGGGAAAAAAGGGTTGGCGCTCTGGTATAAGGGCCACTAGAGCATTATAAAGCTCTTTCTAGTAGCTTAAGGGAGCGCTGGTTCTCTGCTAACAAGGCAGGGGATCACTGAAGTCCTAAAGCTCAGAAAAAGTCCAAAAAATCTAAAATTTCAATCAAATTTTAACAAACAAGCTGAGTGTGATGGAGTGAAGAGTCAATCAGTAAGTGCAATCAGATAAATGGGGTGAACAAGGTCTAAAAACAATCAGATAAGACAAGGTCTATGAGGAAAGAAAAAACTAAGAAAGTTCTGATTCGATCCCCAGTGGAGTCGCCAGTTCCTATTGTAGTAAAATCTCCCTACGGACAGGTAGATTGCCTCAAAGAGCTAGACCCTAACTCTAAGACAGAAAGTGATTAACGTGGAGAATGACTTCCTTTCAAATCTATACAAACTAATAAATGAGAAAGAAGGATGATAGAGGTACCTTTTTATCGACGTTTGTCCCTGCACACTTCGAGTTGCGCTCCAAGCTTTTGCTCCTCGATGAGTCCTGTAGACAAACAAAGTACGACCACTTCCTACTCTATTGATATTAGATTGAAAATAGATCTATCTATCAATGATAAGTTCATGTAATATCAGACACAAACTAGAAAGAAATAGGCCAAGAAAATTATATTAATTAGGACAAAACATTTCTTACAACCATGGATTGATTGCAGCAGCTCTGCCAAGTCCTCCTTGTCTACCCCTTGCTCAAAAGATCCACAATCCGAATGATGATATCTTCGCTGATTGCTCCCTATGAGATCATAGGTCTCTTGCTTCCAAATCACCTCTGTTCTAGCACCACTTATGAGATCATAAGTTTGGTGTGATTCTCATTTTTCCAGTCCTCTTTCACCATTAGAAAGCTTGCTTATATAGCCTTGGAGAGGCTATAACCACTTGAGATATCCTTGGGGAAGTTGAGGATTTGCCTCCTTCAGTTGAGGATCTACCCTAAGATCATGGCTTGATTAGGGATTTGAATCCAACTGCCTTCCAAGAATGAAAAGATCCTTCCCCCATTCATCTCAACAACTTAACTACTACCCAATATAGGTAGCGCTCCCTCAAGAGGACCATCAGATCATTGTAGTGCTCCCTAGTAGGCTTTAGGGGGGCGCCAACGCTTTCAAAATCTAGAGCACTCCATTAAAAGGGCCAGAGGAGATTTAGAACTCTCCCAGACAGTGTAAGGGGGAGCGCCAACGCTCCCATAAGAGGTATAGGGGAGCGCTCTCCTTCAAAAATTCATTTTTTGAAATGCTTTCATATGGAAAAAGGTTTGCAAGCCTACTGACTCATTTTTCCTCTTCCAAATCAAATGTGTGAGGTGTTTCAAGTGTCCTTCTCATGTCATTATAGGCACAACATAGGCATCATGGCAGCATGCTTTCTTTGACACTTGCGACACTTGTGAGCAACATGCGACACTTGCGACCTTGTGAGAAAAATGCGACACTTGCGACCTTTGTAATGACGACACTTGTGACACCATCAAAGTGAGTATTTTTATGTGTAACACCTGGAACCCCAAAGACTCCCAACATGATTATTCCTGGACCTTCTAAGGAAGGAGTTGAAATATGTGAGGGTTAAAATATTCTAATAGATGATTTTGTTAGTGAAAGTCCCCTGGAAAAGAAGCTTGGGAAATGAAACATAAAATTCAAGAAGTTGGAGCAGGGAGTCATTGAGATGTTTTTCATAAATAGGTGCATCGAAAGAGGAAATCAACATTTAAAGGGCCAGAGTAAGAAGTTTCAAGAAGAGATTGAGAAACTTCAATTTGAAACCAAAAATATCAATAAGAAGATGCATAAGAGATTTTAGCCAGAACAACCAGGGAGAAGTAGTAGGTTGAAGAAGAACAACTCAAGCCTCAACATCCTGATAAATGTTGCAAGACTCTCCTCAGATTGAAAAGATGGTGTATTTCAATTTTGAACAGTTTTTGGGATATCTTTGCATGAGGACATGAAAATAATAAGGTGTGGGGGTAATGTTGATCTCCCATTTTGTCACTCACCATACACCTTTTTTGGCTATTTACCCCCTACCTAGGCATTGGAATCCAACTTGTTGCCTCCTGTTATTACCTTTTTTCTTGCCTAAATATCATGATGATAACATGAGGTAAAAGTTGTTTATTTCGATGAATTCTGAAGTTCTTGATAAATTAATTGGGATATTTTAGATATTGTTTACCAATGATAAATATACACTTACCTTTTCAATGCAACAGTGGTTCCCATCGTATTCCTGGATTTTCAGTACCTGTGTAGGCATTCTGGTACCCGAGATTGTGGCTTCTCCTAGTTGTGTGCACCCATGATGGAATTAGCAACATGGGTATTGTTCTTATGGTTAATTTGATGGTTTTTGACCATTTCCCTTACACCCAATAGTCTTATATTACATGGAATCGACCCATGAACAAATCTTCCAGTGCAGCACCATATCGGGGTCTAAACTCATCACAGGAGTGATATCTAAGATGGTTAGAATGATTTCCTAAGATATATGAAATCGTGGTTAGTAAGATCTTTTAGTTTTTTTAAGTCATTTTTGGCCTTGGGTTCATGAGAATCGGGGAAAGAAATGCAATCTGATATACTCAGAACCTGATATATATAGGAGGATTCACTCTGTGTAAAAGATTGATCTATACATACTCTTTGTTGAAGATAATGAAAGATGGTGTTACTCATTTCTATTTTGATGTTGTGATGGATATACTATGAGTACAGTAAGGGTTTACATTTGATATTAATTAGGTTTTGATTTAGTCTTGTTCATAAGCTTGGTGAGTTACTGAATCACTTTCACTCACTACTTGGGAAGGCATGGGCCCACCTCCACTGGTAAGTTGAGTTGTTTGTATACTACTTTTTTCTACTTTGCTCTAGTTGTGTTTTCAAATGGATTGGTGTGGAGATATCTTTAGATCCTATGTTTTTCTTCAAGTTTTGTGTGTTTTGTACCCATTGGGGATTTCTCTTAATACATAAATCAGATTCCCCTTAGTACAATGGAGAAGCTTTCATATGAACACATAGATTGTGAGTGAATGATTTCATGCTTGTATTTCACCAAAGTATATCTCTTTCTCTATAAACACTTAAGGGTTGTATGCGTTCCAATATTTATTAGTAGGTTACTTAATCACAAATATGTTGTCTAAATACTTCACACATTTGATGAAGAATTAAAGCGCTCTCCTCATTCACTAGATAAAACTAGATTAAGATCTTGAATTCATTTACTACATATGTGACAACCTAGGGTTATAATGAGATATGCACATGATTGACTCTAAATTAACAAAGACTGGTTTATAGAGCACATTCTAAAGATCTCGAATGAGATGTATGATCACACTAAGACTTCCATAACTTATATCTGCTCAAGAGGAAATACTTCATTTCTTTTTTTCAGATAAGAAGAATTAATATTAAGAAAATATAGAATCTTTTCGATGACCTGGTCACATCTTAGTAAGATTTAAATACATATTTTTCTGTTGAAATAATTGATTGTATCTGCAAAAGAATCAGTTACTATATTTAGACTCTGTGGTATTAAGGGCATAAGTTGTTAATGAGACTATGTCTTTGGGGATCTGAGTTACTTTCTTAGTAAGTGTGGTGTGACCTCTAGAGGTACTATAGCAATAGAGAGATGACATTTCAGGGGCCAAGAACTTATTTTAAATGCATGTTGTGTGTTTACATTCGAGTATTAGCTTTAAATAGAGTGCAAATTGTGTGTTCACATTCCATGTTGAATGTTGTAAGTTTTTATAGAATATTGTTGTTTTGTTGCTTCATCCACTAATTAAAGTGTCAATCTTTGTGTCAAGACTCTTTCAGAGTCAATCCCCTACATATCGAGTTACTATGTGTGGGTAAGAATGTGTAGAAACTTGTATTCTATTAGGATTTTTATGAAGTAAGCCTCTTAGGTTAAGAATATGATCAGTTATTAAGAAACATTCTCAAGTGATTAGTCTCATGATAAGTCATTAACATAATTACATGGAGACTTGAGGGGATCCATAAAGTTGGTTGATATAGACATCTACTTGGGAAATTGTTATTTTGTTTTCATTAACAAATAGATGATTTATTTTTATGCATAGGATAGAATTTAAGTGGTTGGTTCCTTAGCTGGTTGTTAAGTTTTAGTATGGATTAATGGTTGTTTTCTTTGATTTTATGCTTGATTAGTAGGTTTCCTTTTCCTCTTGGTCCTGGAAAGACAAGATAGGATATACTTATGTCATTTTCCTTCAGATACTATGTTTGTAGTTCATAAGTTTACGAACTTGGTTGAAAATTTATGTGGGACTTTATTACAACAATTAAATAGCCTAATAACCTCCATTCCAAGAACATCAAAACTTTTTTGCTATATGAGTCCCTCCTCATGTATCAATGTGACTAGAACCTCCTGCCAACAATTGTTGGCAAGATATTATCCACTAGCCTATTTTCATCACCATGGTTGGTCTACTGGGTCTTTTCCATTAACCCCTCCACCATCACCAAGGAATGAAATTTCTGAAGCTGATCATGTTATCTCACCTGTGCAGTCATCTCATAATAGTAAGAGATTAAAAACGGAGGTCCCCGATCCTATGAAAGACAAAGGAAAAGGAGTAGCCACTCCATCCAAATCATCCAAAGAATATTCCAAATCTGTGTCTTCTCACCTTGATCTTAAGGATGATTCTTCTCATGTTATCAGTGTAGTGTAGCCTCAAGGTTCCAACCAGCTAAAGGGTGCCACAAAAAAATCAAAAGGAGACAACAATGAAAAGATGTCAAATGCCTCTCAGAGTAAATATGGTTTTTGATGATGGTCAATGTTATTTTTTATGTTGAAGACAATATTTTTACTTTGACAAAGTTTTGGACAAAAAGCATATATTTAGGTAGTTTTTTTAGGGACAACATGGATATGATACTTTTGGATATGGTCATATTATATTTTGGTGATATTTAAAATATTTGATCTATTATAATATAATATTTAAAATATTACATTATATGAGAATGGGAGTTACAAGGAAGATCTATTTCAAATCAAATGTTTGACGTTTATATTTCATGTTTGATGATTATTAAAAGAAATAATTGGGAGTCACAAGGGGTCCCACCGATTTAGTTATTATTAATTACACCTTTATTTATATATACTATTATTACTTGTCTCAACTAATTAGTTAAGATAATTTGACTTCGCTAAAGAGAGGTAGTTGAACTACCCTAACCTATTGAAAATGAATAAAATATCAATGAGATGAAGAGACATGGGAGAGAATAGAAGTAGAAATATAGCCATAAGGTTTTATCTATACTAGTGAGAAATTTTCAACTTTCATTCATTATGAGTTTACTAGAAGGCTTAACCATCTTGATGATAGTAGGGTCTTATTGAATGCAACAAGATTAAAAAAAGGAGCTTGTTTTAAAGGTGTATGATTTATCTTTGGCAGTATGTGTATTTTTGTTTGTCCATGAATTGAATTTCATGACTGATAAAGAATATCTTGTTGAGTCAAGTGACCACATTTTGTGGCAAGTTGATCCAGATCTTTAGCTTTAGTTTTATTCTTGTTTTCGGAGTCTTTTTGTATGTTTCCCATCAAAGGCTTCTAAATATGACTTTGGTCCCTACCCTCGCAGGGGTTTGTAGAGAGAACTTTGTTTTGTATCCGAGAATGAAATAAAAGAAAAATCAAATTATTGTTTCAGTCTCACACATGTGTTTTAATGATCTAGTTCATTCTTTTTCTTTTATCTCCATGTACACATTCATATGATTTCCATACACATTTGTATAATTTTTGTACACATTCATGTGACTTTTTTAAAGTTTTTTTCTTTTTCAATGTTATATTTAAAAACATAAAACCAACCTCGATCCTGTGTACTTAATACTTGTGAATTAAGCAATTTTTATTTAGGCTATAAACCTTGGGTAACATTCCTAACTATATTGTTGTAGGCCCACAAGATATGAAAATGCCTAAGTAAGGTTTTCCATAACTTTTCCTCAACAATATCTTTAGGAGACCCATTCCCATTCAATAGGGCATCTCAATTTTCTTCTATCCCCATCATAGAACATGGGGGATATCATTTCTTATGTACTCATTTCAAAACAACTTATATATGAGACTTATTATGTTATTATATTGTACTTTGGCCCATTTTTCCCAACATTATATTATACTTAAGGCCTCAAGTTGTCTCACTATTTTATACCTTTCATTTTGGGCACACTATTATTATTTGTATCATGAGATATCTCGATGAGTATGGGTATTACTACCTCGTCCCTATTTATATCATGCACTTTCACACCTTTTTACCCTCTTGTTGACATGTGATATTTCATGGCCTCTCCTAAGGTTGGTTCAACTTCCTGTGACATCCAGTTTCCTTCTCGGCTATCTCATCCATTGGAAAAATAAAACTATAATATATTTCATTCATATAATGTTATCCTAACCTCATACATTAGGGGGGCATATTATATCACCCAAAATTTTCTCACCTAAACAAAATCTACAATATTACCAAAATACATGATTTATAGTATGGGTATCCCATGTTTACATCCAATTTTCCATCATTTTCACTAAAATAACTTAGGAAACCAATTTTCCTAAAGTTATTTCCATTTAATAAATGTTATAAATCACTTTTATGACTTTCTCTTGAATTTATCCCCAAAAATAAGAATAATCAAGTAATGGTTAAATTTGATTTGTTCAATCAATCCCATTTTATTATTTTGACCCTATCAAAGATAACCAATATTTTTCTTATAAATTCAAAATCATTTCTCCATTTTGAGGCTACATTTAGTTACACACTTGGTTAGACATATTGAAATCATCCATCCATTTTTACACCCTCTCACTCTCATTTTTCTCTCATTTTCCTTCATTGTAGTATTTTCCCTAGTGTCATCATGTGATTAAAAACCAAATACACACTTTGGTAAGAAAAGAACACTCCCAAGGGGAGGCCATTAGATTATCCAAGTCTTCAAGAGCCATCTCCATAAGTGTATTCATATATGTCATATTCATTGGGTATGATATTTTGTTTATTATTTGCATTAATTGTTGTTCATGTATATTTTCTTTTGCATGTCCTTTATTCTTACTAAATAACACATATGTTAGAGTTTATTTATTTCATAAGAAACCCTAGTTTTTATTTTTTTATAGTTTTGTTAGAACCACAAAGTTTTTTCATTTTCTCACCGTCACTACAAAATCACACCAACATCCTTTTCGTGGTCTTTGTTATCTATTGATATCATGTTGAAGATGACTTCCAATTTAGAGATATTGATTTTCCTATAAGGTCCAAACTTGTTCTTTAGATTTGTCAATGACCTATTCTTCCAACTTTAAAAACATCTCCTTTGAATCATCCCATGGATTTTTACCATACTTATTCACCATGGTTACAGTTTTAAGATTTCTTTATTAAGAAATTCCTCGATACCGCAACATAACATCTCATGAAAAATCCAAAGAAATATTATCTCATACCAATATGATATGTAAATTATCATGGATATTCCATTGGAATTGTTCATCCCAACATATCTTACAATATTATACAATCTCTTAGTATGCAATGTTTTACTTCAAATTTCTGATTTAATATTAATAGCTAAGCACACAAAATACTAGAATAAAATGAAACTAAAATCAAGGAAATTAAGAAACTAACACATCATTCACATAATGAATGCAAGATGTACCCTATGAAAACTCAACATCAGAAAAACCTAGATAGAAGGTGAGGCCTATTCCTTGCTATTTTCTTCTTAGTTATGAAATGAAAATACAAAGAAAGTTCACTCACTATGGAGCTATCATGGAAACTATGCCCTAAATGGTTTCTACAATATCTTCTACTTCCTTTGGTATGCTTCAATATCCTAGTGCTATATCCTCCACTCAATTATGGAATAATAAGAAATACAATAAGAATGTAACCCCTTCTTATCCTAGTAGTCCAATATTCAATAATGTCATGAAAGCTGTATAGAGTCAACCTTATCATTTTTGCATGACTTAACTCTAGATCAAGGTTAGAATTTTGGACACTCTATATCCTTCTTGAAATTTCACATGTGTGAGTAATAGAGGTTGGCATGGTATACACTTGATATCATGGTGGTCAACATGATAGGTCAAACATGTGGGATGCATAATTTGCTCACATGAACTCCAATTGAGGTGATCTTCATGTCATTGGAAATATATTCATGTGTAGAACATATTTCAAAAGATAGAACTTTGTTCGCAAAAGTTTTACCTCAAAAAATTCCATTTGATGCCTCAAATAGACTCCAAACATTTTTGGACCTCTAATCATCAAAGTGGCACCTAGCACTAGAATTGGATCTACAAGGCAACAACTCCAAATTTTCAGCCCAAAAAGTACCAAAATAAATGAGAATCTATATAATGATCCATTTCATATCAAGAATTTCATCATATGACGTTTATATGATAGAGATTATTTCATTAATCATAGCTCCTTCCTACTCTCATTTCTAATAAGAGTTTACATGTTCACTTCATTTCTTATTTGGGAATGTCCCAAGAAACTTTATAATGTTTTTTTTTGTTGATCCATTCGATGATGAAATGTATGATATTGTATTTTCTTTCTAATCACTTCTTCTACTATAATTATTTTCATCTCCTTTGTCTTGATTTATTTCTTTTACCCTGCAATATTTTGAGAGAGAATGCATATGTGTGAGGAGTTGAGATGGAATAGGAATTCCATGAGTGCACATACTCTCTTAATAAGAGATATAAATGACGATAAACTCTTTTAAAATTATATGGAGAAGGAAGAGACTATTATAATAAAATCTTGTTTCATTGTTAAAGTAGAAGTTGTGACAAGTTGCTTTTAGAACAAGGTTTTGCAATTGGATGTGTTTACATAGGAAGAGTTTGTAGCTATGTTGAAGAAGAAGACTTAAAATGAAATTATTTAATATTTAAAATGTGTTGCAATTGGTCAAATTTTATGTAATCCATGATTAAATCCTAAGTTTTTGTCCATTCCAATATCGACCATGGAAAATATTTGACTAGCTTCAAAGTAGGTCAATCCTATAAACCAACATTGGTTAGGAAGAGTGATCTTGGTTTAAGGAAGTAGAAGGTACTCTTGGAGAGTGAAGGATGAAGAAGTGATACATGATCATAAGCGCCATACATGTAGATAAATCAAGGATGTCATGTCATGGTCATTGGAGTAACAAACTTGCTTGAGACTCGTAGTGTGTTAGAAAAACAGGACCGTGGAGCAATACTATAAAACAAATGCAAAAATAAAATACAAAAGATACACCATACAATAGAGAGACAGATTTAGGTGGTTCAGCCAGTGTGGGCTACGTCCACCAGAGAAATTTCCAAGTTCTTCCTTTATTATTATCCAACATATGAAGGGATACAACCTATAACAAACTCGTTGTAACTTCCTCTTCTTTCTCTCATAGTCTCCTATCTCAGAATACAATATTCACTATGATACATAGCCACAATACATTTCCCTCATAAGAGAGGGTTTCCTTCTAAGGAAAAAGACCCTAACATAACTTCTACCATTAGATTTGTGACCTTATAATGATCAGTCTAGATTTACAATGAAATTACAATATACTTTTACAAGGAAATTTTTCCTTCGGGGGATTCACCCCCACACCACCATTGGGGGACATTGCCCCCAAACCCCCGTCGAGTGCCCAATTTCCCTCGAACTCTGCATAGGGGCTACCCTCTGCACCCCCCCACATGGAAGAGTGTACATTCTTCTAGGGTGTAAAGACTTCATGGGGTATAAACACAACATAAATTAAAAGACCTCTGAATCAGGAAGATAATCAGGCTCCACAACAAAAAATCTCCCACTTGGAGACTGATCTCAACAACTCCACTGTTGTTGTATATACTAGACTCTGAAACTTCTTGGACCTAGAAAATTTCTCATCTTCATCTTCATTCTTGAAGACCAACTGAAACTATGCAGGAACTCAATTTCTCTCTGGTTACACCCTTTGTTAACATGTTTGCATGATTCTAGCTAGTGTGTATCTTTTCCAACTTCAAATTTCCATCTTCCAAAGCGGATCATATGAAGTGGTACCTCAAATATATATGCTTAGTTTGGAGTGGAAGGCTGAGTTCTTTGCAAGATGAATGGCACTCTCACTGTCATAGTACAACCTTCTATTTTCTTGCTTATTTCCCAATTCCTCCATAAACCTATGTAACCAAATCATCTCTTTACTAGATTCTGTAGCAGCAACATACTCTACCTCTGTTGTTGAAAGTGAAACAACCTTTTGCAGTTTTGAAATCCAACTTACTATTGTCCCACCTATAGTAAAAACATACCCTGTGGTGCTCCTCCTGCTATCTTTATCTCTTGCCATATCTAAATCAACATATCCCTGTAGAACAATGTCTGAACCTCCAAAACATAATGCATGAGTAGAATTACTTCTCATATACATGAGAATCCACTTTACTGCCTCCCAATGTTCTTTACCTGGATTGTTCATATACCTGCTCACAACTCCCACTGCATGTACAATATCTGGTCTTGTACAAAACATCGCATACATCAAGCTGCCAATTGTTGATTAATAAGGGACCTTGGACATGTATTCTATCTCCTCCTATGTCTTGGGACACATTTCCTTAATTAATTTGAAATGGCTGGCCAAAGATGTACTAACTAGTTTTGAATTCTGCATTATAAACCTTTCCAACACCTTCTCTATTTGAGGTTTTTGTTGCCTCCTACTTTAGTTATTACTATTATATATTATGATTTTGATGGAAAATTCAACTTTCATTTCTCTGTATGTTCTTCCAGTGTTATCATTTCCTTTGACATATTATCCCCTCAAACTCACACACTACAACTAGTCTCTATGAAAAATTATTTCTAAACTAAATGAATTGGAAGCTAAACAAAATAATTAGACAATGATGATTAGATTAGGTTATCTCTCCTCATCATCTTGTAATTGTTGATTTTACAAGATGCTCCTCCTCATACACCTTTAGATCTTTGTTTTCTAGGAAGCTAAGAATCAATCACTTATCGGTTTAACATTATGCTAAAAATTTTTAGCAAACCTCAAGAATAATAATCGCATACAAAATCTTATAGAGATTTGGTGGCACTTTTATGTTTTTATTAATCAATACTTGTTGAAAATTTATATACAATGCATGTCATGAATTTAGTTTAATGAAATTTAACTATTAAAAAATCATACCCTTTCCTCAATCAAGGAAAACCCTATCACTTTGCACATGACCTATACCTTTGAATTTAAGGCAAGCATTGTTATTTATTTCATTAGGTCTTATTATTTCTAACTTTGAATTTCCATAATTATTTCTTTCATCATGCAATTTATACCTTTGAGCGTAAGGAAAGTATATTCTATGACTTTGAGGTTGTATTTAATACTTTATTGTGCTCCTTGTACATTATTTTGTTAGTCCTTGCCCAAGGTTGGGGCTTGAAGTCCACAACTCTTGCAATTGATTTATTGTTGGCCATTAGTTACCTAATTTTTTATTAAAGATAATATTATCTTTGATTAAAAATATTTTTCTATTCTCCAATGTTATAGATAGGAAAAACAAAATAATTAATGTTTTACAATGTTTAAATTACTTTTATAAGGGATGCTATTGGTTGGCACATTTGGAGTCTTATTGCTAAGCTAATGTATTTTTTTCATTCTCAAATTAAATAACCTAAAGTCACAGAGTCTTATTGTTGCTTTGTCGCTCCCACATAATGTAATTTTACAGTCCTATGTCACTGCTTTAAAGTTACTACAATGATTTATGTTAGTTCTTTAAATATATTGAAATTTAGTTGACAAATGATGATCACGTTGCTTTCAAAATGTTGATATTTCAATAAATCCACTTCCACTTCCTACACAACACAACTACCATAGTCTACACCACCTACAAGTATCCACCACCTAAACAACTTTTCTACGATAGTGTCTACCACCTAGCACCGCCTTCACAAGAGGACTTGGTATCCAAATCAGAATTTTAAATTAGTCAATTTGAGAAACCACATTTATTCTATGCAACTGAGGAACCCCTAGTGATGGAGGAACCACATTGATTCTATGCAACTAAGAAACCACACTATGTTATGCAACTGTAAGTTATTCAATCAAATATCCATCTTTGTTTACTATATATCAAAAAAATGAATTTAAGTTACTAGTGAGCTTTTAACTTATCAATGAGATTGGTTGTTACTATGAGCATATCCAAAATGTCCATGTCTTCCTGCCAACATTTGCTTTGTTTCGATATTTATTTCTATATGGGTTTTGGAGTTCCATATTTTTTAATAGATTCTATAGAGAAACATAAAATGACTGCTTTTTACTCTCACCGGTTTTCTGTATTACGGGGATTGGTTGGTTAATCCTTTTTTCCTTTCCCTTAGATTCAATGTCTAAGGGAAAGAATGATATGGGAGAACGAATACTCCATTTGGAGCCAAGATGGGGGGAATGACATCATAGTCACAACGTAGGAAACTTGGAAAGGTTTAATTTGGTGGGTGAGAGAGCCACGGTGTTGCTTGACACTAGATAGTGCTGCTTGACACCAGATAATTTTGTGATGGGAGTGTCGGGATAAAAGTAATGTGTGCATGGAAAAGGTATGGAATTCGAACCCTTAGTGCTTGCAATTCCCACTACTTAGTCTTATTACTCTTTCAACCATATAAATATGATCTCTATTAGTGTATCCTTATGTAAAAACTAAAGAGAGTATGGGACCATGTGCCTAGTCTAGTTCTACGAGTATGTTGGAGTATAAAAAGGATTTTTGGTGAGAGGAAACACCCAGCTATGATCTCGAGCATACGATCCTGAGCACATAGACTCAATAATGAAGAATAGGACCAATCTCTTAATAGAGCTTTGTTACCCTTGTAATGATGTGGTAACCTAGGAACATTCTAATTTATTTCCAAAATCTATTATCTATGGAGGCAACTTTTTCATTATAGGAATTTTTTTTTATGTATTCTAATCTAATCTCAAGCATTGTCCCATGCATTGGAAGTAGTTTAAAAAATACTTCATTACAGACCAGGGAAATTTCATAATATTTATTGACCTAAGAAATATGTGTAGAATCTACATAGAATACTATCCCTGATAAATGAAGCATTGTCCCATGCATTGGAAGTAGTTTAAAAAATACTTCAT
>JASDQU010029130.1:0-23486 GCA_032191745.1 Picea mariana | reverse complement strand
GTCGCTCTATTAATTACCTCTATAAACCTCTAAAAATAAAATTTTCTTCACTAAACACACCTCTAAACTTTTATCCTCCATCAAAGCTAAATGTATTAGGAAAAAAGAGAGAGAACCACCATCCCTAGTCTCAAAATCTACAACATTCCATATCCTCAACTTTCATGCAGTGTAGGGTTTCCCAACCTTATTTTGAGTACTTCATATTCTATCCACTCATTTTGTTATGGTGCTAATTAATCCTGATACCCATAACACTAAAGTTGGTTTCATTACTTTGTTAATTGGTAGATACATTGCAATCTTCTAATTTCTTAATCATTGGTTTTAATTTATTGTTTGTGCACTAGCTAAATCACAATAACTAGCCTAGAATTGCATGTTTTTCCTTCTTTTTTTCAATGGTGTGATTACATGTTGTGTATACCACATGCTAAAACACATTATGGCATTGAATTCTCTTTGATTGAATTGTTGGCTATGTAACACACCCAACCCCTAAGTGACCTTTTAAGGGATGGGGCATGAGAATTTTCACTTTTCTCAACTAAAATTTTATTCTTGACAACTCCATCATCTTCTTCTCGTCAAGAGATTTCTAACGACAGTAATTTCTCTCAAAACTRAACTCTAGAACGAAATTCATGACCCTCCAAAGTTCTCTGGTTTTCGACCTCTATTCCATGGACACGTGACATCCACATGACACCTTGTCAAACTTACCAACTAACATGGTGACAACATAGCACCGATGTGGTGCCTATCTAACCTACCACGGGGGAATTCCAATCCACATAGGCCTACCATCATTATGACTTGTACTTTCTTCTAGTGCAGTCATCACTTACCTCCGATGGATTTGGTATCAAAGATTATTCCCTTACGATGCCATTCGTTCAACATTTGAAAGGTTCAGGAATTTTCACTACTTTAAATGCAAGGTATCGAGGAATATTCCATCTCCTCGATAGACGATGTAGAAGCATGTCATGGTATCCTGACTAACGATTGAGATCCATTTGGTGCCTAAGGTTCACTCATCCAACTACACCCCACTTAACTCATCAACCATTCAAGGGATGACATCTATCACTCTAAGGTTACCCTTCTTGCCTTATTGGAAAGCCATGTCCTCCATGACTTTAACACTTCTCCTATTAGCTCAAGAAAAAACTACAGAAAATCAAAGACTTATGTTGAATCTCCCTCATTGATAGATCTATGATTGAGATCTTCCCTCCATCAGACTCGCACTTCAATGCCATCAGAGAAGTACTTTGAATACTTCAGAGTCATACTCCAAAAAATAGTTAACTCTAAGCCAACTAGACTCGCACTAAATCCAGTTGACTAATCGATTGTTGACTCACGACTTCATACTGGCACTCCCAATCAACACCATGCTAGCTCTCTCCCCCCATCGATCTGCTAAGTTGGATCTACAATGATCAATGGATGAGGAGTTATCTCATCAACTTCTGTATCTATGACCCACACATGCTCAACTTCAAGGTCTCTCATTCGGGGTTATTCTCAAGACACATGAGATTTCCTTCCGAAAAACCCACTCTGAATGGTTTATTTTGGAGTCTCTCCTTCGATACCTTTCCCATTGCTCACGAGGGTTCTCTCCAAAACTTTCAATCCGAACAACGTGCCAATTAACAGTCTCAATCTCTTCATATCGACGGATGTTGTTCTCTGCTAACTAACATAGGGTTTTAAGGAGTCATAATTGTTCATTTCAAGGACTTAGCCATTTTTAGAGTTCTGCAAGACTTTGATCCTGACTTTCGAAGACTCGAAATAAATTCTATGACCATTACAAACTGTCAAACTTAATGTTAAAACCTCACATGATTTGCAGTCTCTCCACACAGGAAAAATATAGAGTATTCGAGCAGGTAGCAGTTCACACTTAGTCGTTTTCACGATTTAACAAGGCAATAATAAACATTGCAACATAGCTCATCTCATAGGCATTCCAATCCATGGATTAAGTTCACATACTTTCACTTATATTCAGACATATGTGCATTCACACAAATATTCCATTGCTAAGCATTTAGATATATCATTCACAGTCAATTTCAGTACAGAAAACACTTATCTGTTAAGAAATAATCCAATCCAACTGACTAAGAGAGGATGACTTTCCTCCCAACCTTAGGCATTATTGTAGAGTCACTTCCTACAACATGCCACCCCCATGCCATGCCATGATACCACCAAGGAAATTGACTCAGGAGGATTCCTAGTTTGCAATGATCCAGGAAGGTTACTCTCCTTCCTCCTCTGACACAACAGAAGTTTCCACCTCCCACTAAGCTTCAGGTCTCTACAGGTTGATCAGGTGGTTTCTTAACTAGATTTCCTCTACACAAGGGAGTCTCTTCTCTACTCAAAAGTCCCTCAGAAACCTCCCCTTACGAGTGTTGGTTTTTTTCCAGTAAGGACCAAGTTGTATCCCATTGTTTCTCTTGTTTGGGAATCTGGGACTTCTCTGTTCAGGGTGATCACCAACAACTCAGAAAAGCTTCCTATTTTATTCCATAAATCTTCTCTCTTTCGCAATTAGAGTATTCAAATATTTGCACTTTGTTCTCTCTTTCTCGTCTCTAATCCTTCTCTTTGTGTTCAATGTGTTCTTCTTTCTACGCTTTGTGTTCTGAGCATGTGTCGTTCTCCTCCTCTAGTCTTCGTCTATCTTTGGTCTCTGTGACTTCCCGTAGACAGAACCTGTAGTCTACCTTTCACAGTATGAAGGGGTGGTTCCATAGTATCCCTTGTCAGTGTTTTAGTCATCCTTTTCTCTCTACAAGGGTTAACTTCCTATATTCATTAAGTGTTCAACCACCTCTGTGACCTTATTTAATGGTCTCGTGGTTTCATGTATGCATGTTATGGTGGTAGGTGTAGTTATTGATGTTTATAAGAATAAATTATCTTGTTGTGCAAGCTTCCTATTTTCTTCGCTAATGCATCTCAGCTCCACTACACTCAATCGTTCCATCAATCCCTTTGCCTCATCAATTTACTCTAGTGTATCATGGATAGTACTATCAATTATGTTCCCTCTCAGTCTTTGGTTTGGTGTTTATATTAAATAAAAACATAATTACATGCCTCAAAACATTATCATATGATGTTTATGCATAATTACAATCTTGGGGGGAAATGGGGTGTTACATTCCCCTCCCCCTTAAAGAAACATTGTCCTCGGTGTTTAAAACACCATGTATATACAATTATACATTAAATAAAAATGGGTATGTCGATCTCATGGCATCTTCCAGTTCCCATGCAGCTTCATCTGCTCCAAAGTGCTTCCATTGCACCTTGACCTGCATGATGGCTCAGTTCCAGAGCATTTTTTCTTTCATGTCTAGGTTGCATTGAGGTTTTGGCTAGAATTTTACCTCTAGTTCCACATGTATTATAGTCCAATAAATAACATGATTAGAATCATGTACATATGTCTTTAACAAAGACACATGTAATACATTATGTGCGCTAATAGTAGGTAGTAAAGCAAGTATGTATGTTATTTGTCCTATTCTCTCTAGGATTTAAAATGGTCCAAAATATTGTGGGGCCAACTTAGCACACATCCCCATTTTCAAGGAGCTTCTCTTGGGTTTCACCTAGAGATACACATGACCTCCTACTTTGAATTCTCTGGGGTTATTTTTCTATCAACATATATATTATGTCTATCATATGATATATTCAGGTTCTACCTTATCTTAACTATGGACTGTTCCATTTCTTTTAGTAATTCAGGTCCAAGTGTGATTTTTTCCACAAGATTGTCCCAACTAATCAGGACTACACTTTCTGCCATATAGAGCCTCAAACATACTTATCTTCAATGATTCTTGATAACCATTGTTGTACATGAATTATACCAACGGTAGATATTCTTCCCACTGTTTGGGATGATGCATAACATGGATTCGTAACATATCTTCTAACACTATGTTCACCCTTTCTGTTTGACCATTTTTTTGAGTATGGTAGGACATGCTAAATGCCAACGTCATTTCTAAAACTGCAAACAAGTTTTTCTAGAAATTTGAGGTGAACTTAGCATCTCTATTTGAGATGATGGTTTTAGGAAAAATGTGCAATCTTAATATTTCTTTCATGAAAACATTGGCAATGTCTATGGATTTATAAGTATATTTAATGGGAATGAAATGAGCTTCCTTGCTCAATTTATCTACTACAACCATGATTGCATAATKTTATTTGAGTATCCTTGGTAAACATGTGATAAAATCAATGGAAAACACTTCACATTTCCATTCTCATAATTGTATAGGATGCAATGGTCCAGTAGGGTGTTGATGTTTGACTTTCACCTGTTGACACTCCAAACACATCGCAATGTAATGAACAATGTCTTGCTTCATTCTAGGCCAATAATACAGTTTTCTAACCATTGTCACCATTTTATAGTAACCAGGGTGACCTACATAATGTCTCTTATGGAATTCATCAATAATCAAGTGCCTTAATTATGTTGAATTAGGCACATACAACCTGTTATTGTACAACAATGGATTATCATTTCTTAGTTGATATCATTCATACCTCTTTTCCCTAGGTTCTTGCTGCAACTTTTCCTTCACTTGATTGAAGAAATTATCTTCCTACAAGAGGGTCCTAATCCTCTGCTAAATTTCAAACTCTCCTATTCTTGTTGGTGCTAAGTGTATTGTCTGAATGCTTCGGTTGAGTGCATCTACTACTTTGTTCTCTTTTCCTTTTGTTTTTTTTTATTTCAAAGTCAAACTCCCTGATTAGTGCCATACAAATGGATTGTCTAGCATTCAACCTCGCCTGGTCAAAAAAATGCTTCATACCACAATGGTTCTTCATGAGGATAAATCTCCTCTCGAGCAAGTAATGTCTCCACATCTTCAGCCCATGTACATTTTTTGCAAGTTCTAGGTCGTGAGTAACATACTTATGCTCATGTCCGTTCATCTTACGTGATTCATAACAAACCACTTGTCCATATTGGATGAGAAATCCATCGAGTCCTTCTTTTCAAGTGTCTGTGCAAACCATGAATTCTTTTTTTGGGTATGAAATCTTTAAAATAGGGGTGTTAGTCAATAACTACTTCAGTTGTTGGAAGCTATATTCACATTCTGGTGACCAAATAAACTTCTTCCCTTTCCTTTGTAATTAATTAATAGGATTTCCAATCTTGGAGAATCTCTTGATGAACCTTCTATAATATCCAACCAATCCCATGAAGGATATCACTTCTGTCACATTTCTAGGGGCATGCCAATCCATGATTGCCTTTATCTTTGTAGGGTCTACTACCACTCCTTTGAAGTAGATTACATGGCCTAGATAATGGATTTCCTTTTTAAAGAAATCACACTTGTTGAACTTGGCGTACAACTGATGTTCTCTTAACACCTATAGCACCATTTTGAGGTGTTTTTCATGTTTTTCTTGGTTCTTAGAATACACCAAAATTGCATCCACAAATACTAAGACAAACTTGTCTAAATACTTGTTGATAACATTATTCATCAAACACATGAATGTAGATGGTGCATTTGTAAGCCCAAATGGAACCACAAAAAAATCATAGTGCCCCTACCTTGTCCTAAAAGTTTTCTTGTGGATGTCCTCATCTTTAATCCTGACTTGGTGATATCCTGACCTCAAATCTATCTTTGAGAAAATTGTAGCCCCTCCGAGTTGATCAAAGAGATCGTCTATTATAGGAAAATGATATTTGTTCTTGATGTTCATCTTGTTCAACTTCCTATAATCGATGAATAGCCTCAAGGTACCATATTTATTCTTTACAAATAGGACTGGTTCTCCCCATGGAGACACACTGAGTCTAATGTAATAATTTTCCAACATCTATTTCAATTGTACTTTCAATTCCACCAACTTTGGTGTACTCATCCCATATGGAACTCTCGATGTTGGCACTGCTCCAGGCACAATATCAATTGAAAAATTGAGATCTATTTTCAAAGGTAATCTAGGTACTTTCTTAGGAAACACATCCATGAACTCCCATAACACTGGGTGATCTTCAGTCTTACACTCCTTTCCTTCTGTTGAGTTTAATACTTGTATGGAATACAAGAGACACCCTTTTATGCTAAACTTATTGAGTTGCAATGTTGATATTTGTGTCACGGAGACTGGCTTTCAAATGCCTTGAAAAACTCTTGCCTTTCCTTCCTCATCTTCACATTCTAAAAATTTCTCATAACAGTTTAATTTTGTCTTGTGGGCATCTAACCAATCCATTCCCAATAGCATGTCATAAGAACCAAGGGGTGGGATATTCAAAATATCCTGGGTATGAAATCCCTCCATCCCAATTGTAAAATATTCCACTACCTCTGCTACGTTACTCTTTGTTCCAATGGATAACTGAACTAACCACACTTTCATGTCTCAACCACTCGAGGTGAAATATAACTAATATTAGATCTCAGGTCAATTAAAACAGAGATTGGTTGTTCAATAAATTTACCTTCCAATTATACCACATAGGCTTGGTGGTTTTCTTGTCAATTTTCTACCGCTGCATAGATTCTCGACACACTCTTGGATATGTTGTTGATTGTATATTCTTCTTGTACATTGTACACTCTTCGATTTTCATGTTGGAAGTGGGGACAATCCCTCAACAGGTGTGTCTCTTCACATCCCCAACATTTCAAAGGTCCTTTCTTGGGCTCCTATGTTCTTTCCCTTGCCTTCTCTATTGGTTTATTACTACTTTGAAACATAAAATTTTCTTGATGCACACTCCTACTTCGATGACCCATCAAGGCATCTTTCCCACAATTCTTGCAGTGAAAAGACTTGAATCCATTCTTCTGGAATCCACTCCCATCCTTCCTTTTCCAATATTTGGAAGACTCATACTTGCATTTAGACTCATCATAAAAACATTTGGCCTTTTGAATGGTTTCCTCCAACGTCTTGGGTTTTTCAAACTCAATTTGATCTTGGTAGGACTGTGGTAACCCACTGAGAAAACGTTGAATTCTCTCTTTCTCATCCTTAAGGTAGGGAACATCTTCAACAAATCCATAAATATTTTTGCATATGCATCCAAGGGAATTTGTCCAATCCTAAGATCATGGAATTCCTTTATCTTGTCATCATAATACTTTTTAGATAGGTAATATTTACAAAACATTTTCTCAAAATTTTTCCAGGTTAATTTGGTTTCCTTTATTCTTTTGATTTACTTGAGGTCTTCCCATGAAATGGAATCCCCTTTATTTCGGTTAAATACTGAAATCCTTGCCTTCGTATTGTTAAAATAATTATGCACTCGAAAATACTTTTTCAAACCAAATAGCCATGCTTAGGATTCTTCTCATTTCTTTATATCCCTATCAAAGGTAGGCAGATTATCCTTTTTGAATTCTTCGGTCTAAGAAATTTGAGAATTATTTCTCTTTATCTTCTTAGAAATGTTGGATCTTGTGTCTCTACTGGGATGTCCTGCTAAAATAGTCTTTTGGATAAAAGAATCCATGGAAATGAATCCACTCAAGTCACCTTTCTTGGCACCTTGATGATTCCATCTGGAATAACTCCTTCCTGCATCGCTATGAACCAATCCATGCTTTTGAGCATCAGAAGGGGTATTCAACCTCTCTGTCTATTATAATTCTACATTGCTAGGGCATTTCTATAGATATTTTTTAATTTCAGATAGGCTCTACAATAGAAATTCATTCAACTCTGCATGTTCGGCATGGGCTCCCATAAGCCTCTCATTATCTACCTTCACACTTCTTACAGTGCCCATCAAATTTGGAGTGGTTTGTCTGTCCCTCCTTCCATTAGATTCTTCATCAATGAGGTGTGAGAGGTCATCCATACTACATTGCACCATTCACCTTTGTAAATTTTCAATTCTTCCTATGTGTTGAAACAACAATCATCATTAGCATTTCTGTGTCAATATATTTAAAAAACAAGCATTCCAGATAACATAAGATCCATTTTAAACAATTTTAAGTTGTTTCGGTGACCCATTCAAGCCTAGAGTTTGAACTCTGCTCTGATACCACTATGTAACACACCCAACTTCTAAGTGACATTTTAAGCGACGGGGCATTATAATTTTCACTTTTCAAAACTATCTCAAATTTCCTCTTTAACAACTCCATCATCTTATGCCCGTCAAGAGCTTTCTAATGGTGGTAATTTCACTCAAAAATGAACTCTAGAACGAAATTCATGACCCTTCGAAGTTCTTGGATTTTCAACCTCTATTCCACTGACACATTGCATCCACGTGACACCTCGTCACACTTACCATATGACATGGAAACAATGTAGCACCGATGTGGCATCTGTCTAACCTACCACAGGGGGGATTTCGATCCATGTAGGCCTACCATCGTTATCACTCAAACATTATTCCAATGCAATCATCACTTACCTTTGATGGGAATGGTATCAAAGATTATTCCCTTTCGATTCCATTTGTTTGACGTTCAAAAGGTTTAGGAAGTTTCACTACTGCAAATGCAAGGTATCGAGGAATATTCCATCTTCTCGATGGACGATGTAGAAGCATTTTGGCCCTTGGTCATGTTCTAAGAAATAAAGCGAAGATTAAGGATGAAGAAAGAAAAAATACGAAGAGCATGGAAGGCACACAAATCGAGAAGGGGTCGAAGTGGTTAAAGAAGCAGAAAATAAGGAGAAAAGAAAAGGAAAAGAGAGTCGTTAAAGGAGGAGATCAAGGAAGACAAAGCAACAATGAAGATGAATCATGGACAATTCAACAAGCAGAAGAAGACACTAATAGGTGTGTTTGAGCACCTCACGGAGAAGAAGGAAGAACAATTTGGCAAATTCCTCAAAATGCGGATGATGTGGACCTAGGGTTTTTGGACCTAGGGTTTTGGTACCTAGGGTTTTGGCACCTGGAATTCAGTCTAGGGTTGATAAGAGTCATAGAAGGATAAATAGAGGTGTAGAAGAGGAAAGAGGGTTGTTGGAGTGGTTAGTGTGGATGTTGTTGTTATTTTTATTGTTACTGTGATAGAGCATTCTTGTATTCTGGATCTTTAGTTGCATGTGAAGATCAACCTTGCAGCTGGGTGCACAAGGAGGGGACATAGAGAGGAAGAGAGAGAAGGATATGCATATAAGTGTGCAAATAGAACTATATTTTTACATCTATAATATCAATAAACACAGTTTTGTGGACATAGCCCTAGGGAGAGGTTGAATCACATAAATATTGTTGTTCTTTGTGGTTGATGTTGTGTTATTTGTTGTATTTTATATTGTGAATGCATTATTAGGTTCCTTGCTAAAGATAGAATATATAACTAACACTATGAGGTTACACATAATATTGATAAATATATTTGGGTTAGTTTGCATGGTTTTTTAGAAATCATCTTCATTTCCTCTGGTTGTAGATAGATGTGTCCTGCAACCCCCCTATTGCTACTTTGGGTGAGACTTCATCTGCTTCATAGGTGTTTCCAAAAGGGCCAATAGTTAGGGTTTGTTGGTGCACTGTTAGAGTTGAACCCTGGATCTGCCCCTGTGCCAACAAATGGTTTCGCTGTCAGGATCAGGATCTTCTTGTGGGAATGTCAAGGTGGTTTCCATCGAAGACAGAGATTTAGAACTGGATAAAAGAATAAGAAAGGGAATTTTTTGTATCTTAGAACAAGAACCCTAGCATTAGTACAAAAGACTGGTTGGGAAGGTTCATCTTTATTGATGTACATGAGATTTTCTTCACATGAGTTCATAAGGAGTTGTATGAGTGGTTAACCATATTAGAAGACACTCAGTTTGAGATCATATCTAGACCACCTATGGTTTGGACAGTGGCGTTGATCAAGAAGGTCAACAGAGTTGATAACTCTATGTATAGAGCAATAGATATCTAGTTTGAAAACACTATTGGAGGATACATTACTGATTTTTCTATTTATAGAGTAGAATCATATAGACAAGTAGAGATATATTTCTTCAAGGTACCTAAAGGAAAATTTCTACACTTTCTAAAGTTGAAAATCAAGATGCTATTGCATGAGAAGAATATCTTGAAGATATAGTAATCAATTGGATTTTTAAAGCTAATGTTCAAGAACTCAGACAATGACAGTGACACAGAGGCTGGACACACGCGCAGTGGGAGATCATTCAGAGAGGTTCCTCTTGTGAACGTGTTTAAGCAGAGTCACAGACCATTGGCACAAGATGAAGATTTATATAGTGGAGAAGAAGTAGGGTGATCGGACGAACAGTATTCAGAGCTCACAAGGATAGAGGAAGAAGAGATTGAGGAACTTCGCTGAGAAGAACCAGAAACTTTAGGTACTACGTCTACTGTCGAAGTAAGTACTGTTACTCCTCCTGTTGTTTTAACAACATTGAGTAACCGGAGTAATCAGAGCACTTAGAGTACTGTCATTAGTGGTTTAAAATAGACTCAGTCAGGAAACCGAGCAAGGTCAATGGCAGATGAAATGAGGTTACCCATTTTCATAGGATATGGATCTAAGGATCCTGACCAACACCGGTTCCTATGCAAATTTGTATGGAGCATTAAGCAAGTCACTGACGAAGTTGTTAAGAGAGCTCAGTTTAGTACTACCTTGAGGGACCATGCACTAAGATGGTATATGAAGTTTGTTACCGGATCTGCATAGCCTAAAGCGTTGAATGTCATTGATATTGCACTAAGTGTAGAGTTCAAGAAACCTAAGTCGGAATCACAGTGCATCACAGAGTTGAAGGAAATCAAGCATAAGATGGTTGATCTTATTTGGGAGTTTGGTCAAAGGTTTAAGACCTTGATAGGCCATTTAAGTTTTCAAATTCCAGATGAACAACATAAAGAATGGTTCATCCCTTCCCTCCTGCAACACATCAGAATCCCTCTGATGCAATAGAAGGTCACTTCACAGGCTGAAGTATTAGAGATTTCTATGAAACTAGAAGCAACCCCTATAGGAGAATCCATCCCAGGTATGAGTCAAATTCTGAATCAATTAACTAGTTTATATTTACAGGTTGAATACATGAAGAGAGATAAGGGAAAAGAGAAGAGATAAGACATCTGGTGTATCATATGTAAATCAGAGGGCCATGACAAGGAGCATTGTCCTTTATTTAATGAGTACTTGGCCTCTGGAGCCCCTAACCCTTTGAAGCAAGCTATTGTACCATGGTGCGAGGTATGTAGGACTAGACATCGCCCTCATGAATGTTATTATATGCAGAAATATGTCCATACACCTACCAATATTTATTGTACATTATGCAAGTCTACGGGGCATGATGAGAAGGATTGTAAGGATTATGACCTCATGCATGAAAGGTCAAGGGATACATATAGTATTCAATGAGAATTACAACAAGAAGGAAACACTAAGCAATTCAATTCCTCGGGAAGAGGAAAATTCAAACCTCATGGTGGATTCAGAGGAAAAGGATGAGGAGGAGGCATGGGTCGAGGTCGAGGTCAGATTATTTTCTATAATTGTGCCCAGCTAGGTCATTTGGAAAGGGATTGTCAAAACCCTGGTGGATTCAGAGGAAGAGGAAGAGGAGGAGGCATGGGTCAAGGTCCAGGGCAGATTATTTTCTATAATTGTGCCCAGCTAGGTCATTTGGAAAGGGATTGTCAGAACCCTTGTACTACATGCAACTATTGTAATTCATTTGATCATGTCATTGAAGATTGTCCAATGTTGTTAGCTAAACTTCAGGAAAGACGTGGTGGAAACCAACAGGTCCAACTAATATTAGCTGAACCTCATGGTGAGGAAACTAGAGTCATTGTTATTACTAGAGGAGGTGTTGTCACGGGAGAAGATAAGGTGACTCCAGGGAAGACTACAGATGTATCAGGGATCAAAAGAGCTTCGGAGAAGGTGCCATTGTTTGATCCAAGGAAGGAGAAGCATACTTTTGAAGAAGAAAGAAGAGAATTTGTAGGAGAACATGCTTCTTCATCCATGGCACAACCAAAAGTAAGGGAATGTGAAATGCCTCCAACATTTGATTAGTCTTCCCTACCCAGACAAGGAAAATAGGTAAGAAATCTTATGGACTTCTTGTATACTTGTATTAATTTGATTAAAGATGGAAGAGTTGTGCAAGAACTACAACACCTGATAAGACAATATGAAATTAGAAGAGTAGATCCTTTGTTGATTAGAGATGTGAATCAAGTATCTAGGAAAAGGAGGAAAAGAAAGGAACTGCACCTTAGTGCTCAGATTAGAGATTACGATGTGGACTATGTTGTCCTCGACTTGGGATCAGAAGTAAATGTTATGACGAAGCAGACTTGGGCATTGATGGTAAAACCTAGACTGATTTACTCTCCCATAAGGCTCAATATGGCTAATCAGCAAGCGATGAGCCCCTTTGGAAGACCAGAGCATGTACCTGTGGACATAGATGAGGTGAGGACATTTGCAGACTTCAAAGTGATTGATATTATGGATGATAGTTGTCCTTATCCTACATTGTTGGGTATTGATTGGGATTTCAACAACATGACTGTTGTCGACCTGAAGAAGACAATAATGGAATTTGAAGGTACTGGCCTTAGGGTCATTGTACCTCTGGATCCTGATGAAGGTCACAGATACACAGAACCTATAAGAGAAGAAGACCGCGCCTATGAGTTGGACAACATCTATAAATTGAAATTAGAATAGAAAGAATATATTAATCCTATAGCGGATGGAAATCTAAGTTGGCAAAGTGAAAGTGCATGTTCATTAGATTCAGACGAAGCATTGGAAAATTGGCAAAATAGAATGTATGAAGTCTCTACATGGAGGTGTGCTATATTGACCAAGGAAGTTCATTGGATTGGCACAGAAGTAAGTAATCTTCCTACATTTGATAACATCGCAAGAATAACATCGCAGAGTGGGCACAATGTCACACCTTGTTGACAGTGCGCTTTTCAGACCAAATTGAAAGTTTTGAAGTTCAATACATGGGTCAGAGTTTCCCTAAGGACCATGTGTGAAGTTATGAGGAATCTTGGAGCAGTATTCCTAAATAACAGTGGGTACATAAGTTCATTAACACCTTAGATACTACGTCTATCAACTGGTATCTTCAAGAAAAATGACACTTAGTCACTACAGATTGGTATGGTATGACCCAAAACTTCATAGCTACATTCCTATTTGAAGTTCAGTACCCCACAGTAGATCAAGCTTTACAAATTGTAAGAAAGAAGGTCTTTGAGGAGTCACCTAGCCTCCCCCTTGAACAAGAAGAAGATGAATGGGTTGCGCCTCTTCAATGGTTACAAGGATGTTATAATATTAATGTTGATGAGGATGATGACCCTAGGAATGTGAACATTTCAGAAACTAAAGGACAAAGAGATATAGAAGGGCCAGGGATTGAATTACCTTTTGTGGGGCAGCCCAATAAAATAAAGAAAGTTAATATTGGAACAAAGAAAGAACCTAAGTTAGAAAATGTTGGAGACTAATGGGATGATGCTACTATTGATAAGATTACAGAACTACTGCATGAGTATCAGGACTTGTTTCCAACCAAGTTCACAGACATGAAGGGAATTAAAGGGCCCATGGGAGAAATGAAGATTCCTTTGAAAGCAGATGCAAGACCTATCAAGCAGAGACCTTGCAGACTGAATCCCAAGTACAAGCAGAATGTTAAGATTGAATTAGATAGAATGTCGGAAGTAGGGATCATAGAACAAGTTGAAGAATCTAAGTGGATCAGCCCTATGGTGGTCTAAGATAATAAGTTAGGAGAAATCAAAATCTGTGTCAATCTAAGGAAATTGAATGATGCGTGTCTACATGATCCATTTCCTACACCTTTTATTGACGAAGTTCTAGATAATGTAGGAGGATAGGAAGTTTATTCATTCACAGATGGATTTTCAAGCTATCACCAGATCAATTTGCTAAGGAGGACAGACATAAGACTACATTCGCAATGGAATGGTTTTTTTTCAGTACATAGTGATGCATTTTGGGTTGAAGAATGCACCAACCATCTTTTCCAGGGTGGTGGTCGAAACATTTAAGGAATTTTTACATAAGTTTTTAGAAGCATACTTTGATGAATGGACTGTGTTTAGCCTACTGAAAGATCATATTGAATGTTTGAGATTAATGTTACATAAGTGCAGGCAATGTCAGATTTCCTTGAACTTGAAGAAGTGTATTTTCTTTTCACCTTTTGGAGTGTTGTTAGGACACATTGTGTGTAAACAGGGGTTGTTGGTAGATCCATACAATATTGATATCATTGTTGATCTACCTCCTCCTACTTCGGTCAGAAAACTATGCACTGCATTAGGACACACTGGATACTACAGAAAGTTTATTAAGGGTTATGCACAGGTAACAACACCTATGGAGAAGCTATTAAAGAAGGAAAACAAGTTTCAATGGACAGAAGAATGCCAACCGAGCTTCGACACACTAAAGAAGAAAATGGTTACTAGGACTAACTTGGTTTTTCCAGATTGGAGCAAGGAATTCAATATTCATGTCGATGCTTCATCCATTGCATTAGGAGAAGTTTTAGCACAACCAGGTGCAGGAGATATCGACCACCCTATAGCCTTTGCTAGTAGGAAAATTTCCACATCTGAAATAAATTACACTACTACTGAAAGAGAAGGCTTAGCTATGGTATATGCACTGCATAAGTTTAGACACTACTTGTTGGGAGGACATTTTAAGATGTTTACTGATCATTCTGCATTAAAATACTTATTCAACAAGCCAACGTTTGGGGGGAGAATATGAAAATGGCTACTATTATTCCAAGAATATGACTTTGAAATCATGGTCAAGCCAGAAAGAATGAATAAAGGACCTGACCACTTATCCAAGTTAGAACATGGAGAGGAACCTACCAGTTTGGATGATACATTAACGGATGCATAGTTTTTGGCCATCAGGAGAGTCTATGATCACTTCATGGAGATAGGCCAACTCTTGTCCACAGGAATGGCACCTCACGAGTACACAATTACTTAGAAGAAACAATTGGTAGTTCGCGCCACAGATTTTCAACTTATAGCTAGATAGTTATATAAGATGGGACCAGATGAGATCTTAAGAAGATGTCTTATGGAGTCAGAAAGACCATTAATCCTTCCAGAAGCACATGAAGGCATCGCAAGAGGACATTATGTAGGAAAATAAACAACGCAGAAGGTTCTCAGAGCTAGCCTCTAGTGGCCCACTTTACATAAGGATGCTAAGGAATACTACAGAGCCTACGATGTATGTCAAAGAATAGGGAAGTCGTCTAGAAGGGATGAGATTTCCTTAGCACCTCAACTGAATTTACAGGCATTTGAGAAATGGGCTATTTACTTTATGGGACCTATAAACCCACCAGGAAAGCACATAGGAGATCGATACATTATCACTGCTACAAAGTATTTGACCAGATGGGTAGAAGCAAGAGAATTTAAGGATTGTAGTGCAGCTACAGCTGCACAATTCATCTTTGATGATATCATAACCATATTTGGATGCCTGAAGGTCCTTATGAATGATCAAGACACACACTTCATTAGAAAAACTATTGAAGCCTTAACCCAGGAGTTTGAATTTCACCATCAGAAAAGCACACCATACCATCCATAGGCAAATGGCACAGTCGAAGCTTTCAATAATATTCTGGAGACAACACTAACTAAGATTTGCAGTGTGAACAGGGATGATTGGGATTTGAGAATTCCATTAGTATTATGGGCTTATCGGACTACTTCCAAGAAGCTAACAATGCAGACTCCCTTCAAGTTAGTTTATGACCAAGAAGCAGTGGTACCTATGGAATATTTTGTTCCTAGTTTAAGAATTGCATCATTCACAGGTATGGATGACATTGACACTCTTCAAGAGAGCCTCGTGCAATTGATGGAACTAGAGGAAGACAGATTCATTGTAGGATTTCATCAACAGGTACAAAAATAACGAGAAAATTCTTACCATGACAGACATATCAAGAAGAAAGCATTTAAACAAGGAGATTTGGTACTTTTGTATGAAAGTAAGTTCATGAAGCATCCAGGGAAGTTCAGGACACATTGGCTAGGTCCATTCAAAGTTTCCTATGTTACAGAAGGTGGAGCTACGCAGTTGAATACTCTTAATGGAGAATGGAAAGATGGTTCATTAAATGGAAGTTGGTTGAAGTTGTATTGTGACAACCAGCTACCTCACAGTTCACAGTAAAAGCAAGGAAGAAGGGTCTAGGTACTAGGTGTAGTTCAAATTGGGTACCAGACATAGAAAATACAGTATGCACATGATTAGGGAGGGACAGAGAAGAAAGCACAAGATGCTCCAGGTAGTCTACAGTTGAAGTGATATAGAAGGATCGAACCTACAGTGACTCGGGACGAGTCACATGTGAGTGTTGGGGGCCTATTGGCCCTTGGTCATGTTCTAATAAAGAAAGCAAAGATTAAGGAAGAAGAAAGACAAAATAAGAAGAGCGTCGAAGGCACACAATCTGAGAATGGGTCGAAGTGGTTAAAGAAGAAGAAAAGAAGGAGAAAAGAAAAGGAAAAGCGAGTCGTTAAAGGAGGATATCAAGGAAGACAAAGCAGTAAGGAAGATAAATCATGGATAAGTCAGCAAGAAGAAGAAGACACTAATAGGTGCGTTGGAGCACCTCGTAGAGAAGAAGGAAGAATAGGTTGGCGAAGTCCTCAAAATGAGGATGATGTGGACCTAGAATTTTGGGACCTAGGGTTTTGGTGCCTAGGGTTTTGGCACATGGACTTCGTACTAGGGTTGCTAAGAGTCATAGAAGGATAAATAGAGGTGTAGAATAGGAAAGAGGGGTTGTCAGAGTGGTTAGTGTGGATGTTGTTTTTATTTTTATTACTATTGTGATAGAGCATTCTTGTATTCTAGATCTTCAGCTGGGTGCGAAGATCAACCCTGCAGCTAGATGCATAGGGAGGGGAGATAGAGAGGAAGAGAGAGAAGGATATGCAACTAAGTGCGCAGATAGAACTGTATGTTTCCATCTACAATATCAAGAAACACAATTATGTGGACGTAGCCATAGGAAGAGGGTGAACCACGTAAATCTTGTTGTTCTTTGTGGTTCATGTTGTGTTATTTGTTGTCTTTTATAATGTGAATGCATTATTAGGTTCCTTGCTGAAGATAGAATATGTAACTAACACTGCGAGGTTACACATAATATTGATAAAKAGATTTAGGTTAGTTTGCATGGTTGTTTATAAATCATCTTCATTTCCTCTGGTTGTAGACACCTATGTCATGCAACCCCCCTATTGCTACTTCGGGTGATACTTCATCTGCTTCGCAAGTGTTTCTRAAAGGGCCAGTAGTTAGGGTTTGTTGGTGCATTCTTAGAGTTGAACCCTGGTTTTGCCCCTGTTCCAAAAAARCACATCACTTTCTCTTGACCGACGGTTGAGATACATCTAGCGCCTAATGTTCACCCRTCCAATTGGACCCCACTCAACTCATCAACCATTCAAGGGATGACATATGTCACTCTAAGGACACCTTGGCTACCTTATTGTCAATCCACGTCCTCCACTACTTTAACACTATTCTTCTTAGCTCAGATGAACCATACAACAGATTGAAAACTATCGTTGAATCTCCCTCAATCACATATCTACGGTCAATATATTCCCTTCATCGAACTCACACTTCAACTCCATCGGAGGAGTACTCTGAATCCTTCAGAGTCATACTCCAGAAAATAGTTAACTTTGAGCCAGCTAGACTCGCACTCAATTCAGTCAACTAATTGACTATTGACACGTGTCTTCACATTGACGCTCCTAGTCAGCACTAAGCTAGCTCTACCCACCTGATCTACTAAGTGGGACCCGTAATGATCAACGAATGCTAGCGGTAAAAACCCCCCTTTATCTACACTAGGGCTCAGAATGTAGGCAGATCGATTAACCGTCTAAAAGTCAATATTTCAGTAGATTTTTCCTACTCTAAACCTCCTCTCATGGATTCAAGAGCCTCTAGTTTATATATTCCTGATGTTGTTAACCACCTCCCAACTTTTCCCCAAGATCTAGCCTAAAAAAGGGCCCAAGTGTTAATATTATAGTAGCTACGGGAGGTATTTACCCCCACGTGTGAACCTGATGAGAATAGAAGACTCCAGAAAGCAAGAGAAACCCTAATGAGTTGGCTAATAACCCTAGAAGCCTTGTCGACTTAAGAAGATAATTTATATTAGGTTATTATCCTCCAAGAGAAGAAGTCGGCTAGAAATAATAATAATATACTGAACAGACACTTAACCAGAAGGAGAAGTCGGCCCCAACATAACTGGCAGATCTACTATAAATACAGGGTGCCAGTTCTCATTTGACACATCTCAGCAGTTGCAGAGAGAGCCAAATCTACGCAGGTAGTTGCAGTTTTGGTGTGCAAGTTTCTGGGAGAGCTGGGAAAGTGGTGCGCTGCCCTGGATATCTCTTGGCTAGGGTTTGGGACTATATGATCAATCTTTTGTGTTGCATTATCCTTGGGGAGAGATGTGTTTCCCTTTGTTTGGCTATCTAGCCAAGGGTTTGCTTCCAGAGGAATTCTCAATCAAGGTTAAGGTGCTCGGAGGGAGGCTTCGGCCTATGGTTGGGTGACGAAGGTATCGTCAATGGTAAAACGAGCACACCATCTTCTATATTCTAACAGGCTATGGGCCCACACTCCTTCATTCAGCCTAAAACGCTAGAAGGAAACATAGTTGCTAGACATTGAGCTCGTTGAGGAACTGCTGCTAGGGTTACTAGCAGGAGCAGTTTCCAGAAGCACTACAACTAGGGTTACTAGCAGAAGCAGTTGCAGAAACCCTAAACCTCTTATTGAGGCACCTTAAGTGATGTGATTGACCTAATCTCCAGATAGATCAATGTGCCCTAGCCTGTTGCATCTCCTGGTACTCTCAGAAGGTCAAGACGTGAAGTTTGGATTTCTGGTCAAATCTAGGGTTTGACCAAGTCAAGAAAGCCATGATGAACTCTATGAAGTCTGAGAACAAGCTAGATGGACCCTCTAACTTTAGAGCATGGAAGACAAGGATTGACCTCATCCTTGTTAAGAATAAAGTGCTGGATATTGTGAAAGGAAAGATCGTGAAGCCAGAGTTTGAAGAAGGAGAAGAGAAGGAACCGCAGAACGTTGCAACTATGGAGAAGTTCAAAGACATTAACATCAATTCCATGAGCATCATAGTGGATTTCATAAAATACCACTTGATACCCTACATCTCCCATCTTGACTCATCGAAGAAGATGTACGATGCCCTAACAAATCTCTTCTCAGTCAGAAACATTGGACAAGTTATGAGTCTGAAGAATGAGCTTCGTAACATGAAGATGAATGATGACAATAGCATAACATCATACTTTGTAAGGATATCCCAGCTAAGAGATAAACTACAAGCTATTGAAGAGATCACTTCAGAAAAGGAATTGGTGAACATAGTACTCAATGGTCTTCCCAAGACATGGGATGCATTTGCCGCAAGCATGAACACAAGGAAGGAGTACCCGACATTTGAAGAACTTTGGACTTGTTGTGCTCAAGAAGAATCAAGGATCAATGAAAAAGAGAAAACTCAAAAGAAATGCGATGATCAAGCCTTCACAGCAAGATTCAAGAACTTCGGGGACAAAAGAAAGTTCGGTTCAAGGAGGAAGCCAAATCAAGAGAAAGACATTTCAAAAATACAATGCTTCAACTATCAGAAGTACGGTCACTACAAGAATCAGTGTCCCAAGCTAAAGAAAAGGAAGAAGAAACATGAAGCATCAATTTCTGAAGAAAAGGAACCTACTAAGAAGACTAAGCAGGATGGAAGAGGCTTCTTCTACTAAAAGGTAACAACACTCTTCTTATTTCTTGTACATATCTTGCTTGCATCGTCTCTGTACATATCTTGTATATCTATCTCTTGGAAGATAATGTGTTCCAAGAAGGACTATACCTATGAAAGAACAACAAGACAAGGATGAATGTAATTAGATAATACATATGAAATGATGAAATGCAAATCATGTGGAAGACATTACAAGATAAGACCGAAATCAGAATCAATCTTGAAGAGACTTGGAAAAAGCAAAGACAGAAAGAAGTCAACAATCGAAAGGAAACTGGAAAAAGACTTATGACATTCTATAGAAGACAACAAGATGGAAGCGTGGACTCTGTTAGACAAGAGAGCCAATTATCTATTGCAGAAGACAATAAGGTTGCAGATGGAAGCNATGAAATGATGAAATGCAAATCATGTGGAAGACATTACAAGATAAGACCGAAATCAGAATCAATCTTGAAGAGACTTGGAAAAAGCAAAGACAGAAAGAAGTCAACAATCGAAAGGAAACTGGAAAAAGACTTATGACATTCTATAGAAGACAACAAGACGGAAGCGTGGACTCTGTTAGACAAGAGAGCCAATTATCTATTGCAGAAGACAATAAGGTTGCAGATGGAAGCGTGGACTCTATTATATATTGTAGAAGACAATAAGGACGGAGACGGAAGCATGGACTCAATCAGACGAAGGGAACAAATTATATGCACTTATACATGAAGCAAGGATCGGGAGGGAGCTAATCCTATGATCCATTGAAGATGATAAAAAATATATATATCCATGGTAGCAGCCATGAAAAGACTGTACATGTTCAGCTCAACCGCAGAAGAAGACCTTTTCGAAGAGAAGCCTTAAAGTATTCCTGGTTGTCCATCCAGATCTGTGAACCGATGATGAAGGTAAGAAGTGGAATCTCTATGGCATGGAATCTATAATAAACTCCATGGACCCAAGAGCTAAAGAAAAACATGAAGAAGAACATGAAGATTCCAAGAAAGAAGATTCAGAACAACCAGTCATTGTATCAAGAATCACAAGATTACTAGCCTAATATGAACTCACTAAAAGAAATCAAGCAAAAGAACCGAAAGTCGTGATGAAGAACAGTGTATGGAAAACTTATGAATGAAAGCATTGCAAGATCCAAAACCAGAGGTTCTCCCAGATGGAGGGAGAAGACTATGATGATTGATTGTTCCAATACACCAGACTTATCTCTATATAAGTCATTATATTATCTGCAACATCCATGAGTCAGAATTCTACATCAGATGAATGCAAAGAATGTTCTCCAGAGAAATTGAATAAAGAAATTATAAAGAGAAATCTCAAGACTTTGAGCCATACCAGAAAGAGACTCCTGTATGCAGAAGACAACATGATGGAGAACCTCCAGTGCACAGTAGAAGCGTGGTGAAGATTTCCTATAACATCAAGATGACTACTCAGAAGATTAGATCTCATGATGACATAAGAAGTGCCACATGAATATGTTCCAGTTATCCAACTGTGATATACTCTACTATTCAGATCTACATGAAGCCTTCATAGTGTTCTAGACTACAGTACAAGCATTACATTATCCATGATAAAGTCTAGAAGGGAGAAAATGATTTTTGAAATACATATCTCCACAGATGAGCAGATAAGCATACATTTTGGTAAAGCCTCTATTCAAGATGAAAGAACTTGCATACTCAAGCTAGAGATCATGGAAATGACTCTCTTAGCTAGAAAGGAAGACTCTCCAAACTAGAAAAAGGTACGCAAACATTTATTTTTGTGATTGAAATAACTCTCCAGTTAGGAGGGAGCACTGAAAATATTGTAATTGAAAAATAGTCCAGATTGGACAGATGCTTTTNCTCCACAGATGAGCAGATAAGCATACATTTTGGTAAAGCCTCTATTCAAGATGAAAGAACTTGCATACTCAAGCTAGAGATCGTGGAAATGACTCTCTTAGCTAGAAAGGAAGACTCTCCAAACTAGAAAAAGGTACGCAAACATTTATTTTTGTGATTGAAATAACTCTCCAGTTAGGAGGGAGCACTGAAAATATTGTAATTGAAAAATAGTCCAGATTGGACAGATGCTTTTTTGTTCGAAAAGTGGATTGAGACTTCTGAGGGACAATGACTTCCCGTTGTAGTTAACATGGGAGGTAGACTGATTGTTGATGTATCATAGACAACGACTTCCCATTATGGGGAGTGATCTAGAACATTCATTCTTCTTGGCAGCCACTCTGAGTAGTGGTCAAATAGAATGGTCCACCTCGTCGGGCAGTTATTATTTCGAAGTTCATAGTTGTGAGAAGTTTCAAAGAATCGTCCTTTTTGGAGGTTGATGCAGGACAGAAATTCCTCGAGGGAAGACTCATTCTCTCCAGGTTACACTTTGTTTAGTGTCGGAGGAATGGCCCAGGGGAGGGAATGGTCCAAACAGTTATTCCTCGAGGGCAGACTCATTCTCTTTAGGTTACACCTTGTTTAGTGTCGGAAGAATGGCCCAGGGTGGGGAATAGTCCAGGCTCAGCAATCAAGGACAGTTATTCCTCGAGGGAAAACTCATTCTCTCCAGGTTACACTTTTTTTAGTGTCATAAGAATGGCCAAGGGTGGGGAATAGTCCAAGATAGTCATTCCTCGAGGGCAGACTCATTCTCTCCAAGTTACACTTTGTTAAGTGTCAGAGGAATGGCCTAGGGTGAGGAATGGTCCAAGCATTTCTTAGGGCAGACTCATTCTCTCCAGGTTACACTTTGTTTAGTGTCGGAAGAATGGCCCAGGGTGAGAAATGGTCCAAGTTTAGAAATCAGAAATAATCCTTCCTCCTTGGTTGAGAAGAATGGGGTAGATAGCCCATTATTGATATTCTATATTGAGGGCAGCCATTCTTTCAGATCTCATAGACATGAGTGAAATATTGTCCCAAATGATTATTGTTGATATTCTATACTGAGGGCGAACACTCTTTCAGATCTCACTGACGTGAGTGAAAGATTGGACCAGATGATTCATTTTTTATCATAACATTGTTTCTATGCAGATGAAGACTACTGTGGTGGCAGACATTCTTTCAGATCTCATAGATGTGAGTGAAAGATTGGCCCAGATGATACAGTTTTTATCATAACATTGTTTCTATGTAGGATGCTCTCAGATGTTTGTTATGAAGACTATATGACGGTAGATGAGGACTACTGTGGTGAATATGTTTCACCATTCACAACCATACATTGTTGATCAAGTACTTATGTGTTACTTGATGTGGTAGTGAACCACTAGATTGTAGTTATGTACTACTATGAATAGACACAGGTGTGTTCTATCCTTGTTCTAATTGCCTTGAAGACTATCAACAATTTATTGGAGATAATGATCATTCAGATGAATGATGAACAAAGATTTTCCAGAAGGAAAACAGTTCAGAGCTTTTACTCCTCTTATATCACTCTATGGTGAGAGTGACTTATCCAGCATCATATCTAACTACTCAGATGAAGTATGGTTTTGAGAGATGATGTAACTAATGGTGATGGTGATGCTCATGATCTAGTCATGA
>JASDQU010029129.1:29150-41072 GCA_032191745.1 Picea mariana | reverse complement strand
TCTTGGAATACACCAAGATATCATCCAGGAAGACTATGACAAACTTGTCCAAATAATCTTTGAACACTCGATTCATTAAGCACATGAAAACAGTAGGCGCGTTGGACAATCCAAACGGCACCACCGTGAACTCATAATGACCGTACCTTGTTCTAAAGGCGGTCTTGCTGATGTCCTCATCCTTTATTTTCACTTGGTCATATCCAGATCGAAGATCTATTTTTAAAAATATTTTCGCATCCTTCAACTGATCAAAAAGATCATCAATCCTTGGCAGAGGATACTTGTTCTTGACAGTGACCTTATTCAACTGTCGAAAATCAATGCACAACCCCAACGTCCCGTCTTTCTTCTTCACGAATAGGACCGGGGCTCCCCACAGTGACACACTAGGGTGAATGTAACCCTTCTTTAGTATCTCTTCGAGCTACAATTGCAACTCTTTTAGCTCTAGTGTACTCATTCTATAAGGATCCTTCGAAACTGGAGCTGCTCCAGGCATCGAATTTATAGAAAAATCGATGTCCCTCTTCAGAGGTAGTCCAGGTACCTCCTGAAATATGTCCTTGAATTCTTTGAGTACTTCGTGATCTTCCAGATTCGATACTACATCTCGAGATGCTTCTTCCACCCAAGATGTGAATAATTGACAGCCTTTCCGGTAACATTTCTTCAGCTGCATGGCTGAGATTTCTCTCACAGCCACGGCTCTGGGAATTCCTTGGACTGTTATCAGATTTACCTCTTCGTTCAGGCATGTAAACCTCTTGTTACGGCAATCCATAAGGGCATGGTGCTGGTCCAACCAGTCCATCCCAATTAAGCAATCATATGAGCCCAAAGGCAGAATGTTCAATTCAGCCTTAGTGCTCATTCCTTTCATGTCCACTGAACAGGACTTAACCAATTCAGTGACCTTCCTCTTAGTCCCTATGGACAACTGCACTAACCAANTCATGTGCGATTGAAATTCTAATTTCTTGTTGTCCAAGGCTACGTAGATCCTTGGCATTCTGTTTCCCATATCCTCCACTGTTTCAGCTTGCTGAACAGTATGTATAGTTCTCAATTTACCATTTTTATGGGGACAATCTCTATACTTGTGGTTTCCTTGATAGCCCCAACACTGAATGGGCATCTGTCTCTGTCTTTGTGTTCCCTCTTCAGTCATTCTCGGCTCTCTAAGTGATGGTTGTTCCTGAAGACTGTTTCTGAAAAAGGGAGGTCTATTTCCCTTCTGCCTCTGTTCTTTCTTAAACCTCTTCCGGTCATCCCAAGCCTTTCGAAAGGTAGGATTTTCTCTTTGTTGTTCGTACAAGCATTTCGCCCTTCTTATTGTTTCTTCCATAGTCTTAGGATCGTCATATTGAATCTTGTCACTCATGGAAGGTGGTAGTCCACTCAGATATCTCTAAATCTTGACAGCCTCATCTTTGATGAATGGAACATACTTCAGTAGTTCTAGAAAAATTCATTCATACTCATCAATAGTCATGCTGCCTAGATTGAGTTCGAAGAACTCCTTCATCTTTCTGTCATAGTATCTTTTAGTCAAGTATTTCTTCTCGAAATACCTCTTAAATTTGTTCCAAGTGAACTCTTTCTCTCTTATGTGTTGCACCTGCACAAACTGATCCCACCACATGGATGTTTTTCCTTTCAGTTGATACATTGCAATTCTTCCTTCTATATGGGCGGAATAATTCTGTAGTTGAAAGTATTTCTTCATGCCAAGCAACCATGTCTCAGCATCTTCCTCCTTCTTATGTTCTCCATCGAATGATGGAGTTTTAATTTTTTTCATCTCCTCTTTCAATTCCTCCTTTCCAGATTTTTGATGTTTTCTGGTAGGGGACGGGCTTGAACTACTGTGTGTCTCCCTGTCAGATTGTCTTTGGAACAACTAAGATGTTGGCTACCACTCCTCGACCTACTTTTTCTCCCATGGGTTCTGCAACTCTCCATTGTACTTGAGTCTCTTCCCTTCTCGAGTTTCTTCTCTATTCTTTCCATGCTCTTCAAAAATTTTAAGTTTAATACATCCTGCCAATCCCTGACTTTCATGAGTTTTCGACTATTAGCTTGGTGAGCCTGGGCCTCTCTTTGCAATCCTTCAATGATTTTCATTATGTGTCCTTCCTTATCCTTCTCTTTTCCATGCCCATTGGAGTTCAATCCTTCCACTTCCACATTGACATCCTTTCCTTCCCATTCATCTCCTCTTTCGGAGGTAATCTGCACCTTTCCCCACTCCATACTCGGCGTTGGTTAATTGGAGTTCTGACTCTTCATTGAACTCTGCACACACACTGTGCAATTCAATTCAAAGTTTGTCAGGCCATCAAAACTTCACAAACAATCCACAACATTTATAATCCAATATGAACAAGAGCAAAAGACATTTCAATTCAAATAAGTTTACTGAGCTCTCGTTTGGCTCTGCAATTTTTGGGTTTTCGAAACTTTCATTTTTCGGCATTTTGGGACTTTTAGGCCTTCGGGTTTTTTTTTAGTACCCCGGGACTTCGGGTTTTCGGCACCCGGGAGTTCATTTTATAGTGACTCCCAACCTTTTATCACTCCTATCCCCGAAATCCGATACACGGTTTCTTATACGTGATCCAATGATCCTCGATGAGCTAGATCTAATGGTCCAGATCCTTTTGGGGTTTCATGACCAGAAATTTCACGATGTAGCAACTCCCACTCTAGTCTCCTTAGTTCCCAAATTCTGAAATTTTCGGTGTCCTTGCTCTCTGAACTTCAGTTTTTGGTATTTCGAAACTTTCGGGACTTTGGGTTTCAGGGTTTTGGAGTTTTGGTACTTAAGAATTCTCGTTTCAATCTCCTTTCCAACCCCCGACTTATGAAATTCCGATTTACCTTTTCTACGGTTCCACAGCACAGCTGTCGCCCTCTACCATAGTGGTGCGTGGTGTGTTTCAGAGGATCCTCATCACCTTCGGTGATGTCATTAGGGTCCCACCACTCTCGCATGTCTTCTCACTCGCTGGCACGTGGTACATCTCCATGTGTCATCCATTCATCGGGACTTAGCCACATGCTAATGTCTCGACATTATGGGTCGAGATTTATCAAGGCTATAGTCCAAGTTCTTGTCAACGGAACTCCCAAATCCCCAATCCTCGATTTCCCGAAACGAGTAATCTATTGACACGTGGCCTTCTCAAATCGGATGATCCACGACTGCTCTGGGGTTTCCACCATGGAAAGTCCCGATCCCTTGTTACCAGGACTCCCGATATCGCGATTCCCGATTTCCTGAAATGGGAAATCTCATGACACATGGCCTCCATCATTCGGACGGTATAGATCTATTTCGGGGATTTCACCTCTATTCGTTGGGGTTTTAACCCTCGGATATCTCCTGATAGATCCAATGGCTGTCAGGTTTTCCAGCCGAGATCTGACGGCTCAAACGTTCCCAACTAATTCGGGATTTCGCGTATCGCGATTTCCACACTCCTGTGCAATTCCAAAGGGCTTTAAATCCTGTGCACACTTTCCAGATCTAACGGTCACGAGGGCTCACCTTCCCTCCCGAATAGATCCTAGAGCTCCTACACTTCCGGTGTGGAGTCCTTTCTCCCTGTGGACTTATACCACACTGGCTGCGGTTTCATAGCAACACTATACCTCCTGAGCTCGTAAGTACGGCCAAGCAACTACTTGACACTCTGGAACAAACCAGGGTCTGAAATTGGCCTTCCAGACCCAATTTCCCCTCGCATTCTCGATCCAAAGACCGCTCCACTGGCCCATCTAGGCTTAGTATCGAAACCTTGGCTCTGATACCAAACTGTAGCACACCCTTTTTCAGCTACCGAGGCTTAATCGTTCTTAAAGGAAAACTATAACACCCCTCTGTACAAAGCTCATACATGCATTATATGTTCCACAAGCATTTAAGCAATTAAATACATTTAAAGCTCAGAGTAACAAATTATTTACTGCTATAATTAACAATCAATAGCATTTAACATTAATTCATACACACAGTGGAATTCATGATAACATAAGCAGCACAGTCATGCAAAACATGATTAAGGCATAATCAGATACTTATCTTTTAGCAGTGGTATAATCCACCAACCAAGTGCAGGCCTTCCACAAACCTCCCAGCCTTAGACCGCACTGCTCATCAGCTTAGCAGTGGGTCACCCCTGAGCTGGGACTAAGCTCCACCCCAAGGCAAGGAATCCTAGGCTAGGCTGAGGTTACAGGGAAAACAACACAAAAATATCTGGAAGGATTCTTCCCAAGATGCCATCTTATGCCCACTACTACCAGACTCTCATTCCCCACATGCTTGTTCCACTTGGGAGTATACACCTTCACAAGCACAGTCCATCAGTGCTAACCTCCCTCTCTGGGTCTCGGCAACAGGTCGGATCAGGAAGTCTCAGAGTCCGAAGCAGGTGCTGGACACTCTCTGGAAGAAACCACTTCTCAACAAACTCTCTCACCTGGAAAGAGTTGCTCACAGGCCTGACAACCTACCTCTTCCAAAAACAGTCACCTCCCTCACCTGGAGAGAGGTCACACACAAGCTCAATCACAACTTGCACTGAACAGCAAGCCACGTGCAGTCCATCTCTGCATAGCCACCATAGTCAACCGGGAATACAGACTCGGGCTTCCCAAACAGGCTCAGCAATGGCAGCAAGGTCTCACGGTGTTGATTTTCAGAATTGCGTGACAAGCGATTCCTGCAGGTAATTACACAAACTCCCTGGTTCAGAATGGGGAGAGTGAACCAACTTTTCAGAAACAAACACAGTCTTCTCGGCTCTCACAACAGAGGGTGTACACGGATTTTGCAGAACAAACACAGGCTTTTTCCCCATTTCAGAATTGCATGAGGGTCTCTTGCAGAGGTCACACATTTCATGCTCAGGACAGTCCAGGTTTGAATGGATGAGAGAGCCCCCCCCTCACGGCTTACCTCATCTATTTTATTTGCATGCATCAGGGTGGACACTTGTCACCCTTGGAACTGCATGCGTTCCATCAGCATGCCTCCCCTTTGCACGCTTTCCCCTTGCCAGAAACTTAGGATAAAAATAAAACATAAAATGCACATGTTCTTTTGGGATAATATTAAAATATTATTCCCAGGCTTAAGCCCCCCCTAGGCTTAGCCCCCAGGCTCAACACTTATCCCCTTTCCCACCTTCCAGCCCCTAATTCCTTGCCCACTCTATGAATGCTTAGTCCCCCTTCACTCATTCATTGTGGTCGGTCTGCACATGGCGGGGTTTATATTTTATTAATTGTTCTGCATGGTTACATATACAACAACGGCCTCCTGGCCTTCAACACTTAGGCTCCCTGGCCTAACAAACACGTAAGCCTCCAGCTTATAACAACTTGGCTCACCAGCCTATAAAACATAATCACAATTCCTTTCAGAACATGGTTTACAACGAGGCTCGGCCTTGGAGACACTACACGTGTGATAGCTATTGTCTTCAAGAGAGACAACTTGGTACCTAAATTTCAATACTCATACGTCATCAGGGACATGCACTGAAAAATGATCAAGAGCAGTCTGCTCTGATACCACTGATCCAGATTATTTTTGGCACGAAATGAGAGCAGAGATATAATAAAGAAATGCACAGAGATGTCATGGATATCCATTTATATAATAGAAATGTATCATAGATGAAACCATAAACACAGAGATGAAGTAATACATGATTTACATTGATTAAATAAATGTATAGAGACTGTAAAAATACAGAGTGAAAGACTCGCTAGAATGGTGGCAGCCTATCTCTGAGAAGAGATGTGACGACTAATTGCATTCACAAGAAGATGGTTACAATGAGGATCTGAAGGCTTATTTAAAATAAATAGGAATGTCAAAAACCCTAGACATCAAAAAACCTAACCCTAGGAGATGAATCACCAAAATTCATGTGGGCCCCGTTTGGGTAAGTTAGTACATCAACTTCCCGGGGTCGTAACTTTTGCATACGATGTCTATTTTAGGCGCATGATAGCTCATTGGAAAGGTATTGTCACGGAGATTCATTTTGGGGTCTCAATAAGAGCCTTCAATTAATATTGAGAATATTTATATCGAAAAACCTTCATTTAGGCCCTCAAAATGGCCCCGGAAGTTAAAAACTGCTAAAAATAGTAAATTGCCAAAATTGCCAGAAAACTGTTTCAAGCAAGTTGGAAAAGGTGGGTGGCCACTAATATCTACCTGGATCAATCCTACCTCCTTAGGAAGAAATTTTATCCATTTCATTGAGTTCCTAAGGGGGAGAGGGAATCATTTGCTGATTCTGAATCTTGGTGACCTGCTTGCCTTGCTGGAAACGTCATGTTGCTCGGTTTGTGGAAGGTTGTCACGACCCTGTTGCTGGAGGGCCTGAGTCTATTAAACAATTCGAGCTACATGAGAGGATTGTTTGTAGAAGGAATATTGTTTCTTTGCTATAACCTTGTTGACCTGCTTTTGTTGGATAGAAGGTGCTTGGGGCAATGTTGTAGTGGTTGCAATGTTCTTTTGTTCAAATTTTGAACAGATTCTAAAGAAGTTGAATTTTGCAATATGAGATACTACCTTGTGAAACTGTTTATGTGAAACAATAGTCGGAACTACCTCTGGTATTTTGTAGAGATGACCCCCCAGAGAAATAATGACACTATGTGCTCGAGATTCATAAAGAGCATGGCATTTCCACATATATGGTTGGCCCAAGAGAACATCACAGACATCTATTGGGGAAACATCACATAATACCTCATCCTTGAAGGGTTGGATGTCATATGACAATCGACAATGCTTGATGACATGGATATCTCATCCTTGGAGAAGCCACCTGATGTTGTATAGTTGTGGGTGTGGTGTTGTCAAAAATCCTAACTATTTGACGACCTCCGTTGAGATGAGGTTCTTCTAGCTTCCGCTATCAACAATAAAATGAAACAGGGTCCCCTTCACCAGCATATGTGAATAAAAATGGCGTCCCCCCCCTTTAGGATCTGTTGGTTATTTTGGTTGAATTGTTCCGGTCGTGAAAATAGCATTGGGGTCTGCGTCGATGATCTATCTTTTACTCGTATTTTCATAATTGGATTCTGAATTAGGGTTCGGTTCCTTGTCTTTGATCTCGACCACCAATGATTGTTTTGAGCGACATTCATCGTGTTGTGCTAGGGGATTTTCTCGAAATCACACCATTTTCTAGTGTCCTTCTTTGTCGTCCCGTGACCCTTCTTTTCATGTGGCTTAGACTGGTTTTCTGGAAGCTGTTTATCAAGGCCATCTTTCTCATACTTTGGTTGTTACGGATTTGAAGATCTGAATTCCCATTAGTTTTATTGCCTAATTTATGCTCAATTTTAACAACATATCGATACGCGGCACTGAGTGATGAGATATCCATAAAATCCATTTCTATTTGGATGTATTTGTGTAGATCCCCGAGGTATTTCAGAACCAAATGTCACTCAAAGTCCTTGATACCTATTTTGGCGTGCAAGGTAAGGAAGGTATTGGTCCACAAAAAAATATGAATTGGGCTCAGACCCATATATTCTAGACTCCTTTGTGCAAGCTTTCTCCCAGTAAGTTTCCCACCAATGTTTGACTTGGGGGAGAGCTTTAAGGAGTGCAAAGGTGATATTTTCCCTGTCATAAAAATTATGAACAGAGAAATAACCTTCTATCATATTTAACCATTTGTCTAGGGGATCTGCATTTATCTGACCTTCAAATATAGGAATATCAAAATTAACCTGTACCTTGAAAGGAGAGGTTCTTCCAAACTGGTTGTTTGATGAATATGCACATGTTTCTATTGGCAAGAGTTGAAGGATGTGGGAAAAATTCTCCATCATTTTGTCCCTCTGTTGCATGAGAGCTTGCTCAAGAAACAGATTGGTAGAATCATTTTCTCCACTATTTTTATTTTCTTCCGCAATGGAGGGTTTCTTGGGTGTGCGAGAGTGATTGTCTTCAATAGAGACAATCTTGAGACCCAACTTGCTATACTCATACCTCGTCGGGAAGATGCACTGAAAAATGATCAAGAGGAGTCTTCTCTGATACCACTGATTCAGATTATTTTCGGCATGAAATGAGAGCGGAGATATAATAAAGAAATGCACAGAGATGTCGTGGATATCCAAAAATATAATAGAAATGTATCAGGGATGTAACCATAAACACAGAGATACAATAATACAATATTTCTATTAATGAAATAAATGTACAGAGACTGTAAAAATACAGAGTGAAAGACTCGCTAGAATGGTGGCAACTTATCTCTCAAAAGAGATGTGATGGCTACATGAATTCACAAGAATATGGTTACAACGAGGCTATGAAGGCCTTTTTACAATAAATAGGAATTCCAAAAACCCTAGACATCCAGAAAACTAACCCTAGGAGAAGAAGTGCCAAAAGTCATGTGGGCCCCGTTTGGGTAAGTTAGTACATCAACTTCCCGGGGTCGTAACTTTTGCATACGATCTTCGTTTTAGGTGCACGATAGCCCGTTGGAAAGGTATCATCGAGGATATTCATTTTGGGGGATCAATTAGAGCCTTTGACTTTAAATAAAAATCTTGATCTTGAAAAACCTTCATTTAGGCCCTCAAAATGGCCCCTTAAGTTAAAAACTGCTAAAAATAGTAAATTGCCAAAATTGCGAGAAAATTGTTTTGAGCGAGATAGAAAAGGTGGGTGGCCATTGATATCCACCTAGATAAATCCTCCCTCCTTAGGAAGAAATGGTCTTCATTGCGTTGATTTCTTGGGGGAGAGAGGGAAGCATTTGTTGAATCTGAATCTTGGTGAGCTGCTTGCCTTGCTGGAGACGTCGCGTTGCTCGGTTTGTGGAAGGTTGTCATGACCCTGTTGCTCGAGGGTTTGAGTCTGTTCAACATGTTGAGCTACATGAGAGGATTGTGTGTAGAAGTAATCTTTGTGTTTTACTACAACCTTGTCGACCTGCTTCTATTGGATAGAAGGTGTTTGGGGCGAGGTTGTAGTGGTTGCAATGTTCTTCTGTTCACCTTTTGAATAGATTGTGAAGAAGTTGAATTTTGTAGTAAGAGATATTACCTTGCAACACTGTTTAAGTGGAACAATAATTAGAACTACCTCTCTTATTCTCTAGAGATGACCCCCGAGAGAAACAATAGCACTGCAGGGCTGAGACTCATAAATAGCATGGTGCTTCCACATATATGGTTGACCCAAGAGAAAATAACAAACATCCAGTGGGGAAAAATCACATAATACCACATCCTTGAAGGGTTGGATGTTGTATGAAAATCGACACTGCTAGATGACACCAATATCTCATCCTTGGCGAAGCCACCCGATGTTGTATGGTTGCAGGTGTGGTGTTGTCAAAAATCTCAACTATTTGACGACCTCTGTTGAGATGAGGTTCTTCTAGCTTCCACTATCAATAATAAAGTTCAGTGGGGTCCCCTTCACCCACATCTGTGAATGACAAAGGATCTCCCCCTCTTCAAGAATTGTTGGTTCCTCTGGTTGAATTGCTGCGAATGCGACAATAGCAGTGGGGTCTATGTCGATGATCTATCTTTTACTAGTATTTTAAGAACCGGATTATGAATCAAGTTTCGGCTCCTTGTCTTTGATCTCGGCCACCAATGATAGTTTTGAGTGACATTCATCAGTTTTTTTTCCAGGGGATTTTATAAAAACACACCATTTTCCGGTGTCCTTCTTCGTCTTCCCGTGACCCTTATTTTCATGTGGCTTAGACTGGTTTTTTGGAATTTTTTTATCAGGGTCGTCTTTCTCATACTTTGGTTGTTGTATATTTGGAGATTTGAACGCCCATTTGATTTGGTGCCTAAATTTTTGCTCGATTTTAACAACATATCGATACGCAACACCGAGTGATGAGATATCCAGAAAATCCATTTCAGTTTGGATGTATCTGTGTAGAGCCCCGAGGTATTTCAGAACCAAATGTCCCTCAAATTATTTGATACCCAACTTGGTGCACAAGGTATGGAAGGTATTCGTGAACTCCAGAACTGTTTGGCCCCTCTCTTGCCATAGTGTGGCCCATGTCACGTATTGTTTCTCATAGTTGCAAACAACGTAATATTGTTCCTTTACCGCATCCACAAAAAAATCCCAATTGTGCTCGGCCTCATATATTCCAAAATCCTTTGGGGAAGCTTGCTCCCAGTAAGTTTCCCACCAATGTTTGACATGGTGGAGAGATTTAAGGAGTGAGAAGGTGATCTTTTCCCTGTCAGAAAATGAACAAAGAAATAACATGATAGCATATTTAACCATTTGTCTAGGGCATCCGCATTTATCTGACCTTCAAATATGGGAATATCAAAATTAACCTGTACCTTCAAAGAAGAAGTGCTGCCAAAGTGGTTGTTTGTTGAAGATGCACATATTTATATCAGAAGGCGTTGAAGGATGTGGGAAAAATTCTCAATCATTTCATCCCTCTGTCGCGTGAGAGCTTTCTCAAGCAACAGATTGATAGAATTGTTTGCTACATCGTTTTTATTTTCTTCCACCATGGAGGGTTTCTTGGGCATGGGAGAGTGATTGTCTTCAAGAGATACAATCTCGAGACCCAACTTTCTATACTTGGACCTCATTAGGTACATGCACTGAAAAACGTTCAAGAGCAATCTTCTCTAATACCACTAATCTGGATTATTTTCGGCACGAAATGAGAGCAGAGATATAATAAATAAATGCACAAAGTTGTAGTGGATATCCAATAATATAACATAAATGTATCAGATATGCAACCATAAACACAGAGATATAGTAATACATGATTTCTATTAATAAAATAAATGTACAGACACTGTAAAAATACAGAGTGAAAGACTCGCTAGAGTGGTAGCAGCTTATCTCTGAGAAAAGATGTGACGACTACTTGAATTCGCAAGAAGATGGTTACAATGAGGCTCTGAAGAAATTTTTACAATAAACATGAATGTCAAAAATGCTAGACATACAAAAACCTAACCCTAAGAGATGAAGCTCCAAAATTCATGTGGGCCCCGTTTAGGTAAGTTAGTACATCAACTTCCTGGGGTCATAACTTTTGCATACGATGACTGTTTTAGGTGCACAATAGCCCGTTGGAAAGGTATATTCGAGGAGATTAATTTTGGATGCTCAATTAGATATTTTGACTATCATTGACAATATTTATCATGAAAAACCTTCATTCAGACCCTCAAAATGTCCCCAGAAGTTAAAAACTGCTAAAAATAGTAAATTGTCAAAATTGCCAAAAAACTATTTTGAGCGAGTTGGAAAAGGTGGGTGGCTAGTGATATCCACCTGGATCAATAATCCCTCCTTAGGAGTCAATTTTCACCATTGTGTTGAGTTCCCGAGGGAGAGAGGGAAGCGTTTCCTGAATCTGAATCTTGGTGACCTGCTTGCCTTGCTAGATACGTCATGTTGCTCGGTTTGTGGAAGGTTGTCACAACCTTATTGTTGGAGTGGTTGAGTTTGTTCAACAAGTCGAGCTACATGATAGGACTATGTGCATAAGGAATCGTTTCTCTTTGCTACAACCTTGTTGACCTGCTTCTGTTGGATAAAAGGTGCTTGGGGCAAGGTTGTAGTGGTTGCAATGTTCTATTGTTCACCTTTGGAACATACTGTGAAGAAGATAAATTTTGCAATATTAGATACTACCTTGCGACACTATTTAGGTGGAACAATAGTTGGAACTACCTATGGTATTATTTAGAGATGACCCCCCATAGAAACAATGACACTACGGGGTGAACACTCATAAATAGCATGGTGTTTCCACATATATGGCTAGACCAATAGAACATCACATACATCCAGTGGGGAAACATCACATAATACCTCATCCTTGAAGGTTTGGATGTCGT
>JASDQU010029129.1:1717-17877 GCA_032191745.1 Picea mariana | reverse complement strand
CCCATGTCAAACATTGGTGGGAAACTAATTGGGAGCAAGCTTCCATAAAGGAGTTTGGAATATATGGGCCCGAGCCCAATTGGGATTTTTTTGTGGATGCGGTAAGAGAACAATACTACCCTATCGGCAACTATGAGGACCAATACATGAGATGGGCCTACGACAAGGGAGGGGCCAGATAGTTCTGGAGTTCACCAATACCTTCCATACCTTGCGCACCAAGCTGGGTATCAAAGACTCTGAGAGACATTTGTTTATGAAATACCGCGGGGCTCTACATAGATACATCCAAACTGAAATGGATTTTCTGAATATCTCATCACTCGGTGTTGCGTATCGATATGATGTTAAAATCAACCAGAAATTTAGGCACCAAAATAAATGGGAGTTCATATCTCCAAATCCACAACAACCAAAGTATGAGAAATACGGCCTTGACAAACAACTTCCAGAAAACCAGTCTAAGCCACAAGAAAAGAAGGGTCATAGGAAGACAAAGAAGGACACCAGAAAATGGTGCGATTTCCACAAAATCCCCTGTCATGACACCGATGAATGTCTCTCAAAACAATCATTAGTTACCAAGTTCAAATAAAAGGAGCCAAACCCTGATTTAGAATATGATTATGGAAATATTGGTAAAAGACAGAGCATCGACGCAGACCCCACTACTATTGTCACGACCACATCAATTCAACCAGAAGAACCAATAGATCCTGAAGAGGGGGAGCACCTTTTTCATTCATAGATGTGGGTGACGGGGACCCCACTCCATTTTATTGTTGATATCGGAAGCTAGAAGAACCTCATCTTAGCAGAGGTCGTCAAACAGTTGGGATTATCGACAACACCACACCTGTAGCCATACAATATCAGGTGGCTTTGCAAAGGACAAGATCTCCATGTCAGGAAAGAGTGTCAATTTTGATACGGCATCCAACCCTTCAAGGATGAGATATTATGTGATGTTTCCCCACTGTATGTCTATGATGTTCTTTTGGGAAAGCCATATATGTGGAAACACCATGTTGTTTATGAGTCTCGACCCTGCAGTGTCATTGTTTCTATGGGGGGTCATTTCTACATAATACCAGAGGTAGTTTCGACTATTGTTCCACCTAAATAGTGTTGCAAGGTAGTATCTCATACTACAAAATTCAACTTCTTCACAATCTGTTCAAAAGGTGAACAAAAGAACATTTCAACCACTACAGCCTCACCCCAAGCACCTTCTATCCAGCAAAAGTAGGTCGACAAGGTTGTAGAAAAGCACAATGACTTTTTTTTCACAAATTCCTCTCATGTAGCTCGATTTTTTGAACAGACCTAGCCCCTCCAACAACAGGTTTGTGACAACCTTCCACAAACCGAGCAACGCAACGTCTCTAGAAAGACAAGCAACTCACCAAGATTCAAATTTAGCAAACGCTTCCCTCTCTCCCCCAAGAACTCAACGAACTAGATACCATTGATTCTTAAGGAGGGAGGATTGATCCAGGTGGATATAGGTGGCCATCCACCTTTTCCAACTCACTCAAAATAGTTTTCTGGTAATTTTGGCAATTTACTATTTTTAGTAGGTTTTAACTTTCGGGGCCATTTTGAGGGCCTAAATGAAGGTTTTTCGAGATCAATCCTCTCAATGATAAATGAAGGCTCTGATTGAGCCCCCAAAATGAATATCCTCAACGATTCCTTTCCAACGGGCTATTGTATGCCTAAAATAGAGATCGTATGCAAAGGTTACGATGCTGGGAAGTTGATGTACTAACTTACCCAAACAGGGCCCTCATGACTTTTGACGCTTCATCTCCTATGGTTACGTTTTTGGATGTCTAGGGTTTTTGACATTCCTATTTATTGTAAAAATGCCTTCAGAGCCTCATTTTAACCATCTTCTTGTGAATGAAAGTAGTAATCACATCTCTTCTCAGAGATAAGATGCCACCATTCTAGCGAGTCTTTCATTCTATATTTTTACAGTCTCTGTACATTTATTTAATTAATAGGAATCATGTATTACTATATCTCTATGTTCATGGTTTCATCTATGATACATTTTTGTTATATTATTGGATATCCACGACATCTCTATGCATTTATTTATTATATCTCTGCTCTCATTTCATGCCGAAAATAATTCAGATCAGTGGTATCAGAGCAGGCTGCTCTTGATCATTTTTCAGTGCATGTCCCTGATAGGGTCTGAGCATAGAAAGTTGGGTCTCGAGCTTGTCTCTCTTGAAGACAATCTCTCTTGCATGCCCAAGAAACCCTTCATGGCGGAAGAAAATAAAAACGACGGAGAAGACGATTCTATCAATCTGTTGCTTGAGCAATCTCTCATGCGACAGAGGGATGAAATGAAGGAGAATTTTTCCCACATCCTTCAACGCCTACCCATAGCAATAGGTGCATATTCATTAAACAACCACTTTCGAAGCACCTCTCCTTTCAAGGTACATGTTAATTTTGATATTCCCTTATTTGAAGATCAGATAGATGTGGATGCCCTAGACAAATGGTTAAATATGCTAGAAGGTTATTTCTCTATTCATAATTTTTCCGACAAGGAAAATATCACCTTCGCAATCCTTAAAGCTCTCCCCCATGTCAAAAATTGGTGGGAAACTTACTGGGGCAAGCTTCCACAAAGGAGTTTGGAGTATATGGGGCTAAGCCCAATTGTGATTTTTTTGTGGATGCGGTAAAGGAACAATATTGCCATGTTGGCAACTATGAGGACTAGTACATGAGATGGACCACATTACAACAAGAGAGGGGACAAGCAGTTCTGGAGTTCACCAATATCTTCCATACCTTTCTCACCAAGTTGGGTATTAAAGAATCTGAGCGACATTTGGTTCTGAAATACTGCGGGGCACTACACAGATACATCCAAACTGAAATGGATTCTCTGGATATCTCATCACTCACTGCTGTGTATCGATATGTTGTTAAAATTGAGAAAAAATTTAGGAACCAAAACAAACAGGAGTTCAGATATCCAAATCCACAACAACCAAAGTATGAGAAAGACGACCCCGACAAACTGCTTCCAAAAAACTAGTCTAAGCCACAAGAAAAGAAGGGTGATAGGAAGATGAAGAAGGACAACGGAAAATGGTGTTATTTTCAAAAAATCCCCTGGCACAACATCGATGAATGTTACCCAAAACAATCATTGGTGGCTGAGATCAAAGACAAGGAGATGAACCCTGATTCAAAATCCAATTATGAAAATACTGGTAAAAGACAGATCATCGACGCAGACCCCATTGCTATTGTCGTGACCACAACAATTCAACCAAAAGAACCAACATATCCTAAAGAGGGGGAGCACCTTTTTCAGTCACATATGCGGGTGAAGGGGACCCCACTGGATTTTATTTTTGATAGTGGAAGTGAGAAGAACCTCATCTCAACAGAGGTCGTCAAACAATTGGGATTGTCAACAACACCACACCCGCAGCCATACAAGATCGGGTTTCTTAGCCAAGGACAAGATATCCATGTCAACTAGTACTGTTGATTGTCATATAACATTCGACCCTTCAAGGATGAGGTAGTATGTGATGTTTCCCCACTAGATGTCTGTGATGTTCTCTTGGGACAACCATATATGTGGAAACTCCATGATGTTTATGAGTCTCGACCTTGCAGTTTTAGTGTTTCTCTGGGGGATCATCTTTATAGAATACCAGAGGTAGTTATGACTATTGTTCCACCTAAACAATGTCACAAGGTATTATCTCATACTGCAAAATTCATCTTCTTCACAATCTGTTCAAAAGGTGAACATAAGAACATTGCAACCACTACAGCCTCTCCCCAAGAACCTTCTATCTAACAGAAGCAGGTCGACAAGGTTGCAGCAAAGAATAAACATTCCCCCTGCACACAGTTCTCTCATGTATCTCAACTTGTTGAACAAACTTATCCCCTCCAACAACAGGGTCACGACAACCTTCTACAAACTGAGCAATGCGACATCTCTATTAAGGCAAGCAACTCACCAAGATTCAGATTCAACAAATGCTTCCCTCTCTCCCCTGAGAAATAAACGCAATGGATACCATTTCTTCCTAAGGAGAGAGTATTGAACTAGGTGGATATCACTGGCCACCCACCTTTTCCAACTTGCTCAAAACCGTTTTCTGGCAATTTTGGAAATTTACTATTTTTAGCAGTTTTTTACTTCCGGGGCCACTTTGAGAGCCTAAATGAAGGTTTTTCGATATCAAGATTCTCAACAATAGCCAAACGCTCTGATTGAGCCCCCAAAATGAATCTCCTTGACGATTCCTTTCCAACAGGCTATTGTGTGCCTAAAACGATGATCTTATGAAAAGGTTACGACCCCGGTAGGTTGATGTACTAACTTACCCGAAAGGGGCCCACATGAATTTTGGTGCTTTATCTCCTAGGGTTAGGTTTTTGGATGTCTAGGGTTTTTGACATTCATGTTTATTCTAAAAATTCCTTTAGCGCCTCATTGTAACCATATTCTTTCGAATGCAAGTAGTTGTCACATCTCTTCTCAGAGATAAGCTACTACCATTCTAGCGAGTTTTTCACTCTATATTTTTACAGTCTCTGCACATTTATTTCATTAATAGAAAGTGTTTATGGTTGCATCTCTAATACATTTATGTTATATTATTTGATTTCCACGACATATCTATGCATTTATTTATTATATCTCTTCTCTCATTTCGTGCCAAAAATAATCTAGATCAGTGGTATCAGAGCAGACTGCTCTTGATCGTTTTTCAGTGCATGTCCCCGACGAGGTCCGAGTATAGCAAGTTGGGTCTCGAGCTTGTCTCTCTTGAATACAATCGCTCTCCCATGCCAACGAAACCCTCAATGGTGGAAGAAAATAAAAATGATGGAGCAGACAATTCTATCAATCTGTTGCTTGAGAAAGGTCTCACGCGACAGAGGGGAGAAATGATTGAGAATTTTTCCCGCATCCTTCAACATCTTTCGATAGAAACAAGCGCATCTTCAGCAAACAATCACTTTGGTAGCACCTCTTCTTTGAAGGTACAAGTTAATTTTGATATTCCCATATTTGAAGGTCAAATAGATGCGGATGCCCTAGACAAATGGTTAAATATGCTAGAATGTTATTTATCTATTCATAATTTTTCAAACAGGGAAAATATGACCTTCGCACTCCTTAAAGCTCTCCACCGTGTCAAACATTGGTGGGAAACTTACTGGGAACAAGATTCCAAAAAGGAGTCTGGAATATATGGGGCCGAGCACAAATGATATTTTTTTGTGGATGCGGAAAGGAACAATATTACCCTGTTGGAAACTATGAGGACCAGTACATGAGATGGACCACACTATGGCAAGAGAGGGGAAAAGAAGTTCTAGATTTCACCAATACCTTCCATACATTGCACACCAAACTCGGTCTCAAATAATTTGAGGAACATTTGGTTTTGAAATACCGTAGGGCTCTACATAGATACATCCAAATTGAAATGCATTTTCTGGATATCTCATAACTCGGTGCTGCGTATCGATATGCTGTTAAAATCGAGCAGAAATTTAGGCACCAAAACAAAAAGGATTTCGGATATCGAAATCCACAAAAACCAAACTATGAGAAAGATGGCCCTGACAAACAGATTCCAAAAAACCAGTCTAAGCCACAAGAAAAGAAGGGTCACGGGAAGACGAAGAAGGACACTGGAAAATTGTGTGATTTCCAAAAAATCCCCTGGCACAACATCGATGAATGTCTTTCAAAAATGTCATTGGTGTCTGAGATCAAAGATAAGGAACCGAAACCTGATTCATAATCCATTTTTGAAAATACTGGTAAAATACAAATCATTGATGCAGACCTCACTGCTATTGTTCCGACCGCAACAATTCAACCAGAAGAACCAACAGATCCTGAAGAGGGGGAGCGCCTTTTTAATTCATAGATGTGGGTGAAGGGGACCCCACTGCATTTTATTGTTGATAATGAAATCTAGAAGAACCTCATCTCAGTAGAGGTCATCAAATAGTTGGGATTGTTGATAACACCACACCCACAGCCATATAACATAGGGTGGCTTCACCAAGGATGAGATCTCTGTGTCATCCAATAGTGTTTATTTTCATATGACATCCAACCCTTCAAGGATGAGGTATTATGTGATGTTTCCCCACTGGATGTATGTGATGTTCTATTGGTCTAGCCATATATGTGGAAACACCATGCTATTTATGAGTCTCCACCCCGTAGTGTCATTGTTTCTATGGGGGGTCATCTCTAAAGAATACCATAGGTAGTTCCAACTATTGTTCCACCTAAATAGTGTCGTAAGGTAGTATCTAATATTGCAAAATTTAGCTTCTTCACAATATGTTCCAAAGGTGAACAATAGAACATTGCAACCACTACAACCTTGCCCCAAGCACCTTTTATCCAACAGAAGCAGGTCAACAAGGTTGTAGAAAAGAGAAACGATTCCTTATGCACATAGTCCTATCATGTAGCTCGACTTGTTGAAAAGACTCAACCACTCCAGCAATAGGGTTGTGACAACCTTCCACAAACCGAGCAACATGACGTATCTAGCAAGGCAAGCAGGTCACCAAGATTCAGATTCAGGAAACGCTTCCCTCTCTCCCCCGGGAACTCAACACAATGGTGAAAATTGACTCCTAAGGAGGGATTATTGATCCAGGTGGATATCAGTAGCCACCCACCTTTTCCAACTCGCTCAAAACAGTTTTTTGGAAATTTTGACAATTTACTATTTTTAGCAGTTTTTAACTTCCGGGGACATTTTGAGGGTCTAAATGAAGGTTTTTCATGATAAATATTGTAAATGATAGTCAAAAGATCTAATTGAGCATCCAAAATTAATCTCCTCGAATATACCTTTCCAATGGGCTATTGTGCACCTAAAACAATCATCGTATGCAAAAGTTATGACCGCAGGAAGTTGATGTACTAACTTACCTAAACGGGGCCCACATGAATTTTGGAGCTTCATCTCTTAGGGTTAGGTTTTTGTATGTCTAGCATTTTTGACATTCATGTTTATTGTAAAAATTTCTTCAGAGCCTCATTGTAACCATCTTCTTGCGAATTCAAGTAGTCGTCACATATTTTCTCAGAGATAAGCTGCTACCACTCTAGCGAGTCTTTCACTCTGTATTTTTACAGTGTCTGTACATTTATTTTATTAATATAAATCGTGTATTACTATATCTCTATGTTTATGGTTGCATATCTGATAAATTTATGTTATATTATTGGATATCCACTACAACTTTGTGCATTTATTTATTATATCTCTGCTCTCATTTCATGCCGAAAATAATCCAGATCAGTGGTATCAGAGCAGATTGCTCTTGACCGTTTTATAGTGCATGTACCTAATGAGGTCCAAGTATAGAAAGTTGGGTCTCGAGATTGTATCTCTTGAATACAATCACTCTCCCATGCCCAAGAAACCCTCCATGGTGGAAGAAAATAAAAACGATGCAGCAAACAATTCTATCAATCTGTTGCTTGAGAAAGCTCTCACACGACAGAGGGACGAAATGATTGAGAATTTTTCCCACATCCTTCAACGCCTTCTGATACAAACATGCGCATCTTGAACAAACAACTACTTTGGCAGCACTTCTTCTTTGAAGGTACAGGTTAATTTTGATATTCCCATATTTGAAGGTCAGATAAATGCGGATGCCCTAGACAAATGGTTAAATATGCTATCATGTTATTTCTTTGTTCATTTTCTGACAGGGAAAAGATCACCTTCTCACTCCTTAAATCTCTCCACCATGTCAAACATTGGTGGGAAACTTACTGGGAGCAAGCTTCCACAAAGGAGTTTGGAATATATGAGGCCGAGCACAATTGGGATTTTTTTGTGGATGCGGTAAATGAACAATATTACGTTGTTTGCAACTATGAGGAACAATACGTGACATGGGCCACACTATGGCAAGAGAGGGGCCAAACAGTTCTGGAGTTCACGAATACCTTCCATACCTTGTGCACCAAGTTGGGTATCAAAGAATTTGAGGGACATTTGGTTCTGAAATACCGCGGGGCTCTACACAGATACATCCAAACTGAAATCGATTTTCTGGATATCTCATCACTCGGTGCTGCGTATCGCTATGTTGTTAAAATCAAGCAGAAATTTAGGCACCAAATCAAACGGGCGTTTGAATCTCCAAATCTGCAACAACCAAAGTATGAGAAAGACGACCCTGACAAACAACTTCCAAAAAACTAGTCTAAGCCACATGAAAATTAGGGTCACGGGAAGACGAAGAAGGACACCAGAAAATGGTGTGTTTCCACAAAATCCCCTGGAAAAAAACTGATGAATGTCACTCAAAACTGTCATTGGTGGCCAAGATCAAAGACAAGGAGCCGAACCTTGATTCATAATCCGGCTCTGAAAATACTAGTAGAAGATAGATCATCGACACAGACCCCACTGCTATTGTTGCATTCGCAACAATTCAACCAGAAGAACCAACAATTACTGAAGAGGGGGAGATCCTTTTTCATTCACAAATGTGGGTGAAGGGGACCCCGCCGAATTTTATTATTGATAGCAGAAGCCAGAAGAACCTCATCTCAACAGAGGTCATCAAATAGTTGAGATTTTCAACAACATCACACTTGCAAGCATACAACATCAGGTGGCTTCGCCAAGGATGAGATCTTGGTGTCATCTAGTAGTGTCGATTGTCATACAACATCCAACCCTTCAAGGATGCGGTATTATGTGATTTTTCCCCACTGGATGTTTGTTATTTTCTCTTGGGTCAGCCATATATGTGGAAACACCATTCTATTTATGAGTCTCAACCTTGCAGTGTTATTGTTTTTCTTGGGGGTCATCTCTAGAGAATACGAGAGGTAGTTCTGATTATTGTTCCACGTAAACAGTGTTGCAAGGTAATTTCTCTTACTACAAAATTCAACTTCTTCACAATCTATTCAAAAGGTGAACAGAAGAACATTGCAACCACTACAACCTCGCCCCAAACACCTTCTATCCAATAGAAGCAGGTCGACAAGGTTGCAGTAAAACACAAAGATTCCTTCTACACACAATCCTCTCATGTAGCTCAACATGTTGAACAGACTCAAACCCTCGAGCAACAGGGTCATGACAACCTTCCACAAACCGAGCAACGCGACGTCTCCAGCAAGGCAAGCAGCTCACCAAGATTCAGATTCAGCAAATGCTTCCCTCTCTCCCCCAAGAAATCAAAGCAATGAAGACCATTTCTTCCTAAGGAGGGAGGATTGATCTAGGTGGATATCAATGGCCACCCACCTTTTCTATCTCGCTCAAAACAATTTTCTCGCAATTTTGGCAATTTACTATTTTTAGCAGTTTTTAACTTAAGGGGCCATTTTGAGGGCCTAAATGAAGGTTTTTCGAGATCAAGTTTTTTAGTTAAATTCAAAGGCTCTGATTGATCCCCCAAAATGAATCTCCTCAACGATACCTTTCCAACGGGCTATTTTGCACCTAAAACGAAGATCATATGCAAAATTTATGACCCCAGGAAGTTGATGTACTAACTTACCCAAACGGGGCCCACATAACTTTTGGAGCTTCTTCTCCTAGGGTTAGTTTTATGGATGTCTAGGGTTTTTGGAATTCCTATTTATTGTAAAAAGGCCTTCATAGCCTCATTGTAACCATATTCTTGTGAATTCATGTAGCCATCACATCTCTTCTGAGAGATAAGTTGCCACCATTCTAGCGAGTCTTTCACTCTGTATTTTTACACTCTCTGTACATTTATTTCATTAATAGAAATATTGTATTATTGTATCTCTGTGTTTATGGTTACATCCCTGATACATTTCTATTATATTATTGGATATCCACGACATATCTGTGCATTTATTTATTATATCTCCGCTCTCATTTCATGCCGAAAATAATTTGAATCAGTGGTATTAGAGAAGACTCCTCTTGATCATTTTTCAGTGCATCTTCCCAACAAGGTATGCGTATAGCAAGTTGGGTCTCAATATTGTCTCTATTGAAGACAATCACTCTTGCACACCCAAGAAACCCTCCATTGCGGAAGAAAATAAAAATAGTGGAGAAAATGATTCTACCAATCTGTTTCTTGAGCAAGCTCTCATGCAACAGAGGGACAAAATGATGGAGAAGTTTTCCCACATCCTTCAACTCTTGTCGGTAGAAACATGTGCATATTCATCAAACAACCACTTTGGAAGAACCTCTCCTTTCAAGGTACAGGTTAATTTTGATATTCCCGTATTTCAAGGTCAGATAAATGTAGATCCCCTAGACAAATGGTTAAATCTGCTAGAAGGTTATTTCTCTGTTCATAATTTTTATGACAGGGAAAATATCACCTTTGCACTCCTTAAAGCTCTCCTCCAAGTCAAACATTGGTGGGAAACTTACTGGGAGAAAGCTTGCACAAAGAAGTCTGGAATATATGGGTCCGAGCCCAATTTAGATTTTTTTGTGGACCAATACCTTCCTTACCTTGCGCACCAAAATAGGTATCAAGGACTCTGAGTGACATTTGGTTCTGAAATACCTCGGGGCTCTACACAGATACATCCAAATAGAAATGGATTTTATGGATATCTCATCACTCGGTGATGCGTATCGATATGTTGTTAAAATTGAGCATAAATTAGGCAATAAAACTAATGGGAATTCAGATCTCCAAATCCGTAACAACCAAAGTATGAGAAATATGGCCTTGATAAACAACTTCTAGAAAACCATTCTAAGCCACATGAAAAGAAGGGTCACGGGACGACAAAGAAGGACACCAGAAAATGGTGTGATTTCGAGAAAACCCCCTAGCACAACACGATGAATGTCGCTCAAAACAATCATTGGTGGTCGAGATCAAAGACAAGGAACCGAACCTTGATTCAGAATCCAATTATGAAAATACGGATAAAAGATAGATCATCGACGCAGACCCCAATGCTATTTTCACGACCGCAACAATTCAACCAAAAGAACCAACAGATCCTGAAGGGGGGGAACGCCATTTTTATTCACATATGCTAGTGAAGGGGACCCTGTTTCATTTTATTGTTGATAGCGGAAGCTAGAAGAACCTCATCTCAACGAAAGTCATCAAATAGTTAGGATTTTCAACAACACCACACCCACAACTAACATCAGGTGGCTTTGCCAAGGATGAGATATCCATGTCATCAAGCATTGTCGATTGTCATACGACATCCAACCCTTCAAGGATGAGGTATTATGTGATGTTTCCCCAATAGATGTCTGTGATGTTCTCTTGGGCCAACCATATATGTGGAAATGCCATGCTCTTTATGAATCTCGAGCACAAAGTGTCATTATTTCTCTGGGGGGTCATCTCTACAGAATACCAGAGGTAGTTCCAACTATTGTTCCACATAAACAGTTTCGCAAGATAGTACCTCATACTGCAAAATTTAGCTTCTTTAGAATCTTTTCAAAAGGTGAACAAAAGAACATTGCAACCACTACAACATTGCCCCAAGCACCTTCTATCGAACAAAAGCAGGTCAACAAGGTTATAGCAAAGCACAAATATTCCTTCTACACACAATCCTCTCATGTAGCTCGAATTTTTTAATAGACTCAGCCCCTCCAGCAATAGGTTTGTGACAACCTTCCACAAACCGAGCAACATGACGTTTCCAACAAGGCAAGCAGGTCACCAAGATTCAGAATCAGCAAATGATTCCCCCTCCCCCTCAGGAAATCAATGAAATGGATAAAATTTCTTCCTAAGGAGGGAGGATTGATCCAGGTAGATATCAGTGGCCACCCACCTTTTCCAACTTGCTTGAAACAGTTTTCTGACAATTTTGGCAATTTACTATTTTTAGCAGTTTTTAACTTCCAGGGCCATTTTGAGGGCCTAAATGAAGGTTTTTCGATATAAATATTCTCAATGTTAATTGAAGGCTCTTATTGAGCCCCCAAAATGAATCTCCATGACAATACCTTTCCAATGATCTATCGTGCGCCTAAAACATATATCGTATGCAAAAGTTACAACCCCGGGAAGTTGATGTACTAACTTACCCAAATGGGGCCCACATGAATTTTGGTGATTCATCTCCTAGGGTTAGGTTTTTTGATGTATAGGGTTTTTGACATTCCTATTTATTTTAAATAAGCCTTCAGAGCCTCATTGTAACCATCTTCTTGTGAATGCAAGTAGTTGTCACATCTCTTCTCAGAGATAGGCTGCCACCATTCTAGCGAGTCTTTCACTCTGTAGTTTTACAGTCTCTGTACATTTATTTAATCAATGTAAATCATGTATTACTTCATCTCTGTGTTTATGGTTTCATCTCTGATACATTTCTATTATATAAATGGATATCCATGACATCTCTGTGCATTTCTTTATTATATCTCTGCTCTCATTTCGTGCCGAAAATAATCTGGATCAGTGGTATCAGAGCGAACTGCTCTTGATCATTTTTCAGTGCATGTCCCCGACGATGTCTGAGTATTGAAATTTGGGTATCAATTTGTCTCTCTTGAAGACAATCGCTATCACACGTGTAGTGTCCCCAAGGCCGAGCCTCGTTGTAAATGATGTTCTGAAAGGAATTGTGATTATGTTTTATAGGCTGGTGAGCCAAGTTCTTATAAGCTGGAGGCTTATGTGTTTGTTAGACCAGGGAGCCTAAGTGTTGAAGGCCAGGAGCCCGCTGTTGTATATGTAACCATGTAGAACAATTAATAAAATATAAACCCCGCCATGTGCAAACCGACCACGATGAATGAGTGAAGGGGGACTAAGCATCCATAGAGTGGGCAAGGAATTAGGGGCTGGAAGGTGGGAAAGGGGCTAAGTGTTGAGCCTGGGGGCTAAGCCTAGGGGGGGCTTAAGCCTGGGAATAATATTTTAATATTATCCCAAAAGAACATGTGCATTTTATGTTTTATTTTTATCCTAAGTTCCTGGCAAGGGGAAAGAGTGCAAAGGGGAGGCATGCTGATGGAACGCATGCAGTTCCAAGGGTGACAAGTGTCCACCCTGATGCATGCAAATAAAACAGATGAGGTAAGCTGTGAGGGGGGGGGACTGTCTTGAGCGTGAACCGTGTGACCTTTGCAAGAGACCCTCGTGCAATTCTGAAATGGGGAAAAAGCATGTGTTTGTTCTGCAAAATCCGTGTACACCCTCTGTTATGAGAGCCGAGAAGACTGTATTTGTTTTTGAAAAGTCGGTTCACTCTCCCCATTTTGAACCAGGGAGTCTGTGTAATTACCTATGGGAATCTCTTGTCATGCAATTCCAAAAATCAACACCGTGAGACCTTGCCGCCATTGCTGAGCCTGTTTGGGAAGCCCGAGTCTGTATTCCCGGTTGACTATGGTGGCCATGCAGAGATGGACTGCGCGTGGCTTGCTGTCCAGTGCAAGTTGTGATTGAGATTGTGTGCAACCTCTCTCCAGGTGAGGGAGGTGACTGTTTTTGGAAGAGGCAGGTTGTCAGGCCTGTGAGCAACTCTTTCCAGGTGAGAGAGTTTGCTGAGAAGTGGTTTCTTCCAGAGAGTGTCCAACACCTGCTTCGGGCTCTGAGACTTCCTGATCCAGCCTGTTGCCGAGACCCAGAGAGGGAAGTTAGCACCGATGGACTATGCTTGTGAAGGTGTATACTCCCAGGTGGAACACGCATGTGGGGAATGAGAGTCTGGTAGTAGTGGGCATAAGATGGCATCTTGGGAAGAATCCTTCCAGATATTTCTATGTTGTTTTCCCTGTAACCTCAGCCTAGCCTAGGATTCCTTGCCTTGGGGTGGAGCTTAGTCCCAGCTCAGGGGTGACCCACTGCTGAGCTGATGAGCAGTGTGGTCTAAGATTGGGAGGTTTGTGGAAGGCCTGCACTTGGTTGGTGGAATCTACCACTGCTAAAAGATAAGTATTTGATTATGCCTTAATCATGTTTTTCATGACTGTGCTGCTTATGTTATCATGAATTCCGCTGTGTGTATGAATTAATGTTAAATGCTATCGATTGTTAATTATAGCAGTAAATAATTTGTTACTCTGAGCTTTAAATGTATTTAATTTCTTAAATGCTTGTGGAACATATAATGCCTGTATGAGCTTTGTACAGAGGGGTGTTATAGTTTTCCTTTAAGAACAATTAAGCCTCAGTAGCTGAAAAAGGGTGCGCTACAGTTTGGTATCAGAGCCAAGGTTTCGACACTGAGCCTAGATGGGCCAGTGGAGCGGTCTTTGGATCGAGAATGCGAGGGGAAATTGGGTCTGAAAGGCCAATTTCAGACCCTGGTTTGTTCCGAAGTGTCAAGTAGTTGCTTGACCGTACTTACGATCTCAGGAGGTATAGTGGTGATATGAAACCGCAGCCAGTGTGGTATAATTCCACAGGGAGAAAGGACTCCACACCGGAAGTGTAGGAACTCTAGGATCTATTCAGGAGGTAAGGTGAGCCCTCATGAACATTAGATCTGGAAAGTGTGCACAGAATTTAAAGCCCTTTGGAATTGCACAGGAGTGTGGAAATCGCGATACGCGAAATCCTGAATTAGTTGGGAATGTCTGAGCCGTCAGATCTCGACTGGAAAACCCGACAGCTGTTGGATCTATTAGGAGATATCCGAGGGTTAAAACCCCAACGAATAGAGGTGAAAGCCCCGAAATAGATCTAGACCATCCGAATGATGGAGGCCACGTGTCATGAGATTTCCCATTTCGGGAAATCAGGAATCGTGATATCGGGAGTCCTGGTAACAAGGGATCGGGACTTTCCATGGTGGAAACCCCGGAGCAGTTGTGGATCGTCCGATTTGAGAGGGCCACGTGTAAAGAGATTACCCATTTCAAGAAATCGGGGATTGGGGATTTGGGAGTTCCGTTGACAAGAAATCGGACTCTAACCTTGATAAATCCAGACCCATAATGTCGAGACATTAGCATGTGGCTAAGTCCTGATGAATGGATGACACATGGAGATGTACCATGTGGACACATGGAGATGTACCATGTGGACACATGGATATGTACCACGTGCCAGTGAGTGAGAAGACAGGTGAGAGTGGTGGGACCCTAATGACATCACCGAAGGTGATGAGGATCCTCTGAAACACACCACGCACCACTATGGTAGAGGGCGACAGCTGTGCTGTGGACCCGTAGAAAAGGTAAATCGGAATTTCAGAAGTCGGGGGTTGGAAAGGAGAGTGAAACGGGAATTCTTAAGTACTGAAACTCCAAAACCCTGAAACCCAAAGTCCCGAAAGTTTCGAAATACCAAAAACTGAAGTTCCAAGAGCAAGGACACCGAAAATTTCAGAATTTGGGAACTAAGGAGACCAGAGTGGGAGTTGCTACATCGTGAAATTTCTGGTCATGAAACCCTGAAAGGATTTGGACCATTAGCTCTAGCTCATCGAGGATCGTTGGATCACGTATAAGAAACCGTGTATTGGATTTCGGGGATAGGAGTGATAAAAGGTTGGGAGTCACTGTAAAATGAACTCTCGGGTGCCGAAAACCCGAAGTCCTGGGGTACTAAAAAAAAACCTGAAGGCCTAAAAGTCTCGTAATGCCGAAAAATGAAAGTTTCGAAAACCCAAAAATTGCAGAGCCGAACGAGAGCTCAGTAAACTTATTTGAATTGAAATGTCTTTTTCTCTTGTTCATATTGGATTATAAATGTTGTGGATTGCTTGTGAAGTTTTGATGGCCTAACAGACTTTGAATTGAATTGCATAGTGTGTGTGCAGAGTTCAATGAAGAGTCAGAATTCTAGTTAACGAACGCCGAGTATGGAGTGGGGAAAGGTGCAGATTACCTCCGAAACAGGAGATGAACGGGAAGGAAAGGATGTCAATGTGGAAGTGGAAGGATTGAACTCCAATGGGCATGGAAAAGAGAAGGATAAGGAAGGACACATAATGAAAATCATTGAAGGATTGCAAAGAGAGGCCCAGGCTCGCCAAGCTAATAGTCGAAAACTCATGAAAGTCAGGGATCGACAGGGTGTATTAAACTTAAATTTTTTGAAGAGCCTGGAAAGAATAGAGAAGAAACTCGAGAAGGGAAGAGACTCAAGTACGACGGAGAGTCGCAGAACCCATGGGAGAAAAAGTAGTTCAAGGAGTGGTAGCCAAC
>JASDQU010029128.1:27252-54626 GCA_032191745.1 Picea mariana | reverse complement strand
ATAGTGAAAAACATCATTTTTAACACATTGTTTACCTTTACTTCAATAAATAAAAAAACATTATAGTTAAATAACACTAATTTTAAATACTTATAAAAAAAATACACATTTTATAGCCATATATCATAAAAAACCTATACATTTTGGTACATATTCCTTAAAACAACATGTCAAATAAAGCATTTTTATGGACATAATTGAACAAAAAAGGTCTAAATCTTATAAAAAAATATCATTTTCTTTCATATTTTCATACATTTGAAGTAAAAAAATGACAAAATTTAATCAAATTTTCCAATGTATAGTGATTCACATACAAATAAAACGAAAAAAGAAACAATAAAAAAGATTCATCAGAAAACAAAAAGAGATACATCTTTATTCTTATTTTCAATTATGAAAGTCAAATCATTACAGTTATAACTCGTCAAAAATTTGCAAAATTGAGCATTGTCTTCAAAGCCATCTTTAAACTAATCAACAATATCATATATCCCAAATTCATCATGCTCAACAGACACATCATCTTCTTCTTCGATGTCATTTTGTGCTTCCATTGTGTCATTCTGTTCTTCCATTGGTTCTTTGATATCTGCAAGTTCTCCAAAGTGATCCTTTCCAATCATTCCTCCTAATGGTACTTGAGGTTCCTTTGACAATTTTGCCACCTTGATTCAGTAAAATCTCCTTTCCTCAAGCCAACTTCTTGCATTTCATCTGGAAGAGCTGGAATAGCATTAATTCTTTGTTGAATAAAACTGCACTGCATTGGGTCACTTTCAATGGCTATGCAATTCCTTCCTTTTTGCAGGCAACACACTAATGTTGTACCTAATCACCAAATACAAAATAAATAATGAAGTTAGATACTGTAAAAAGATAAATTAAAAACAATCTAAGATTGAAGTATGATTTCATAAATATTAGATCATAATTCTTACCTGAACCCGAGAACGAATCTAAAACCCAATCTCCTTCATTTGAAAATTTATCTATAAGATAATTAATTAATGCCTATGGTTTTTGATAAATGTTAACCATCTCTCCTTTCAAATCTTTTTCCTCATATGTTAGCTTTCTAACCACAACATTGTATACCAATATACTACTAGGAGTCTCTCCATCATTTGCATTGACAATAACAGAATTATAAGAATCATCTTTTGTGCATGTTGCATTAGTAGTTTAGAGGAAGCCGGTAAATTCTATTGCATATACCCTTCCATCCCTTTGTTTTGCTGATGTAAATTGTTTTGGCGAACATGATATAAATTTATGATCAAATTTAGAGAACATAATTTAGGTAAGTGCAATCCATTTTTTCTCTAGCATCTAAGCGAAGATAAGGGCAGCAGAACATTTACATATTTTCCTTCCTCTATTATAAGGATAGTTTAGATATGTTCTTTAAAGGTAATGAAGAAAATGAATTAGAGGTTTGCATTGATGAGAGAAATTACTAGGGATGAACATGATAGAAAAGGAATTTTTTTCAACAAATAGTAGTTAGGGGTTGTAACAGTTAGGGTCACAGGTATTCCCAACACACCACACAGTGACGCTGGCATGGGAAGGATACAGCTGGGAAACCAATAAACAAGCCGAATCCCTTTAGAATTGAATCTCTAATTGATTTGAAAACTGAATGGATGAATTGCTATTGGATTTGTAAATTGATTCCAAACATATTGGTTTGGTTGGTTTCTAAGAGTGGAGGTTGTGGCTGGGTTAGACTTAAAGAGAACGTGAGACATACCTACACTCGTCAGTGCCAAATCAATCTTATTACTAAATAAGAAAACAAGTGGTGAATAATACTCCATCCAATAGTTGTTGCTACTAGTTTTATGATCCCATGGAAATTTGTCATTCCATATCTCTAGGGGGGAGAATAGAATATTTTCCTAGATGAGGGTCATCTTCGTCACCTCTAGATGACGGTCGAAACAGGGATTCCATAATTGTGAGCTTGAAAGACATGAGTCCAAACCATCTAGCACCTAGGATCCTTATTGCATCCTTGTGTGAATTGAAAATGAAACTTAACCATCCCTTCCTCAAAATATGGAAAGTCAGGTGATCCTAACGTAGCTTCCTAGTTATAATTTGTCCAACCCCAAAGGTAACCTCCATGACCATCCCTAGAGACTAGAGAACAAACTCGATAAACTCTCAAAGTTCTAGGAGTCTACAAATAAACCCTAATGTCTCTAGAGTTTCCACCTTATAAAGATTGTAGCCACGGATTTGTTCTTCAAAACAAGGAAACTTTGAAGGGTTTCTTCTTACCTATGAATACGTTGCTCCCAATGGTGAAGTGGCTATCGATCGAGAAGTTTAAGAAAAACCATTAAGTTTCTCAACCCTATTGGTTGAAATTACTATAATAATATTTCCCACGGAAATAATTTTTTCCCACCAAGACACTATAATCTTTAAACTTCTCACCATCACGTTGGAGGTTGCCAAACTGACTTCCCAAAATGTTTAAAGAAATGAAATGAGTGAATAGTATTATTTGCAAGTATGGATTTGTAATTCTACACCTTCAACTTTCTCCTTACTCTATCATCAATATCACCTCTTGATTTTTCGGAAGAGTTTCGGCTTTTTTGACTGTATTTCTATCATTTCTTCATATTTTTCACGAAGCGTTCGAGATCAATTCGACACAAGAATCTGAAAGGTACACCATGCATATCCATCACCGATTTCCAGAGGGGATATTTATCTCGAGTTTGTTCTGGGTGATTGTGACAATTTGAATGGGAAGAGGGAATAATAAGTTTGACGCTCTGAACCTCAACGACATTTATGGGAAGAAGAAGCCGAAGCCCAAGCCTCCTACCACGATATGTATTGTTCTCTGTTGCGCCCGGGGCTTGGCCATGGAGGCTGGGCATTGCCAGCCTCCATGGCCAAGCCCCAGGTGCAACAAATAATGTGAATGAATCGGGATTGTTTTATATATCAATTTAATTTTTTTTATCACCCTTAAAAATGTTTACCAAGATTTCGTTCCTTTCGGTTTGATTTTCTTCTTGGTTCTACAAATGAGGACTCGTTCCTTTTGGTTTGATTTTCTCTTTGGTTTTATATTCAACAGTCATTGCGCATTCAAGTCCCATTGTGCATTCAAGATGAGGAAAAGAACAAAACTGTTGTTGTCTGCCCCTGGCGGTCCACCAAGTATTCCAGTGTATATGTACAGGGAAATGGAAATAGCCATAAAAGCCAAGTGTATTGTTCTCTGTTGCACCCAGGGCTTGGCCATGGAGGTTGGCGATTCTCGGCATCGACCCAGCCTTCACTTGTGCATGCTAACTCCTTTGAAATATGAACAGTTGGTGAAGATTGAACTCCGTTGAGAATCTGCAAACTTTCCAGCCCACACAATTTGCCGACTCCCCACATTTCCGTCGGGACGGCTCCAGTCAAGTATAGTTCACACCAAAACAATATTAACATTTTCCATCATTTCAAATGTGACATTCCTTTCACCATTATAATTCATTTGACACCATTCTTGGTCTGGCGGTCCTATGTCAGCTAAGTGTTGTATATCCACGCCATCCCAAACATGCTCTAATTCCCAGTAATCTTCATTGTCATCTCTAACCCATATAAAGGTGATGCTCGTCATCAAGTGCCACTGAGAAACTCCCTCAGTATCTATGGGTTGCAAACAAAGCTCCGAGATCGTTCGATCAGGCTGGTGGAGCAATGACAAGTTCCCCTAAACCTACCTTCGACAAGCTGGGACAAGATAAAAGGATTAAGAGATTATAATATCTATCTCTATCCCGGAATCAAGTCAACCTGTTCTATCATCATATGCATGTGTTTTAGGGAGTAATGTATGATAAGAAACTGTTGTTACTTGTTGCAGAAATTAAAGTAGCATTTTACAAACTGCTTTGATTTATGCTTATATTGCGTGCTGATTTGATCATTAGATCTATTGGTGACCTCGACCCCAACAGGGAGAGTTTGGTGATCTGTGATAAAAGTGTTAATACATGGTGTTTAGTTGATGTGAAATGCCCACGGGACTTGGGCCAGGCCCGCGGGGGGGCTGAGGTGATGCCCGACATCGCCCCAGCCCCCTCGCGGGCCTGGCCCAGGTCCCGTGGGTGTCTTTCATTCTAGGATATTTGTTCGGGTCCTGCTCATCACTGTTTAACAAATCAGGCATCGCAACAGCCCCCCCGCGGGCCTGGCCCAGGTCCCGTGTGCGTCTTTCATTCTAGGCTCTTCGTTCGGGTCCTGCTCATCGCTTCTTAACAAACTATTTCTCGATCGAAGCTAGGGATGACCTCAACTTGCTTCTTGAAAAGGATGGTCGACCAGTCTACGAGGACCCATTGAATAACAGATCCTCCATATCAATCGGACTATGGATTTCTGTACATAACATCTATTCCTTTCTTTCACTTATGCTCAAGCGATTTGGAGACTTGTAATTCTTCCTTGGAGCAAGTATGCAAGAAGACCTTGACAATTTGATAGTAGATGGAAGAGAATGTTGGTAGATTCAAGAGTTGATGTGAAAATGGTGAATGAAGGAAAGTGATGTTTGAAATCTTTTCCCTTACTTGCTTGAGGATGTTACCCACTTTGATTTATGCTTATATTGCATGCTGATTTGATCATTAGCTCTATTGGTGACCCCGACCCTGACAGGGAGAGTTTGGTGATCTATGATAAAAGTGTTAATACATGGTGTTTAGTTGATGTGAAACATCCACGGGACTTGGGCCAGGCCCGCGGGGGGGCTGAGGCGATGCTCGGCATCACCCCAGCCCCCCCGCAGGCCTAGCCTAGGTCCCGTGGGAATCTTTCATTCTAGGCTCTTCGTTCGGGTCCTGCTCATCGCTGCTTAACAAACCGGGCATCGCAACAGCCCCCCCACGGGCCTGGCCTAGGTCCCGTGGGAGTCTTTCATTCTAGGCTCTTCGTTAGGGTCCTGCTCATCACTGCTTAACAAACTGCTTCTCGATCGGAGCTAGGGATGACCTCAACTTGCTTCTTGAAAAGGATGGTTGACCAGTCTGCGAGGACCCATTGAATAAAAAATCCTCCAAATCAATCAGACTGTGGCTTTCTGTAGATAACATATGTTCCTTTCTTGCACTTATGCTCAAGCGATTTGAAGACTTGTAATTCTTCCTTGGAGCAAGTATGCAAGAAGACCTTCACAACTTGGTAGTAGATGGAAGAGAATGTTGGTAGATTCGAGAGTTGATGTGAAAATGGTGAATGAAAGAAAGTGATGTTTGAAATCTTTTCCCTTACTTGCTTGAGGATGTTACCCACTTTGATTTATGCTTATATTGAGTGCTGATTTGATCATTAGCTCTATTGGTGACACCGATCCCGACAGGGAGAGTTTGGTGATCTGTGATAAAAGTGTTAATACATGGTGTTTAGTTGATGTGAAACGTCCACGGGACTTGGGCTAGCCCCCCCACGGGCCTGCCCCAGGTCCCGTGGGCGTCTTTCATTCTAGGATCTTTGTTTGGGTCCTACTCATTGGTGCTTAACAAATCGGGCATTGCAACAACCCCCCCGCGGGCCTGGCCTAGGTCCCATGGGCATCTTTCATTCTAGGCTCTTCGTTCGGGTCCTGCTCATCGTTGCTTAATAAACTGCTTCTCGATCGGAGCTAGGGATGACCTCAACTTTCTTCTTGAAAAGGATGGTCGACCAGTTTGCGAGGACCCATTGAATAACAGATCCTCCAGATCAATCGGACTATGGCTTTCTGTAGATAACATCTGTTCCTTTCTTGCGCTTATGCTCAAGCGATTTGGAGACTTGTAATTCTTCCTTAGAGAAAGTATGCAAGAAGACCTTGACAACTTGGTAGTAGATGGAAGAGAATGTTGGTAGATTCGAGAGTTGATGTGAAAATGGTGAATGAAGGAAAGTGATGTTGGTAGATTAAGACTGCCTCATAAACTGTGCATGCATCAAATCACGAGAGATACTGGTTTAGATTAATTAATCCGGTTTTACCAAAGTTAATTAATATTTCGGTATTCGTTGTATCGAGAATTTTTTCTTTAACCCTTTGAACCTCTAACACCCGAAATTGCGATGATTGACTTTGGTTAATAAAACGTAATTGTGATTAGGTGCTTAATTAATTATGTAATTATTTATATCGCCATATCACGACTCGGAGTTTCGAAGGTATAGTTTCCGGGAAGTTTGCATGCCGAGTTGTGAAACCGTGAGATCACGATGATACGTTTTAATTAAAGGGAGGAGAAACTCAGATTAAATGTTAAATTAATTATGTTCATATATTTATCATGACTTCGTGACTTGGGGCTTAGACAGTGTAGCTTTTTAAAATAGAACACGCCGAGTTGGGAATTTTCGACAAAACTTAACCATGGCTAAGCTTTTACCTTTAACCTTGACACGGGTTACTAAAATAAGAAATTCGTGGTTTGGCTATTGGGGTTACGACAATAAGACTTTTGGATTTAGTAAATGCCGAAACGCAAAAACCCGATGATGTTTAACCATGATTTAGGAAAATTTTACTCTTGTTACTGCCCTGGGTAAAATTTTAAAACGATTTCGTTGTTTCGTTGCTCGGGACTCGTGAACTATGTGATCTATAGCATCCGACATATGAAATCCCGAGATAGAACAAAGGGGAAAAATTGTTTTGACGAAAAGTAGAACTCACTTTGAGAGTACAATAACTATCGCCACTCACATGATAAGACTTCATAGATTTTGAAACCACGGATGGAAAATACGAAAACCATCTTTCGATTTTGAGCATTAAGACATGAAATTCGAGACGGGCTAGAAAAAACCAAGGTGGCTCCAACATAATCAAATGTCATAATTTCTAACATATAAAACTTTTATGATTATAGAGACAACCATACACATCTTGAATACTCATAAGAATCATGGGGGCTTCACCTTGTTTACCAATATCTTATCATGTTCATTCATAAAGGGTTTTTTTTAATTATGAAAAATAGAGTCAATATATTGTAGGTATTGGGAACCTTGTTAAAGGTAACCCAACCTTGGAGAGAGATCTAATATCACCTACATAACAACAATTGTGTTGTGAACATGTTCTTTAATCTTATCAATGAGGCAATCATACCTATGTTCATGATGATAACAATGTTAATTACAATATGAAACCATAACATGTGTAAAATGATACATTTGAATTCGGGTCATAATACCTCTATGAAATAAATGTTACTTATGGTTGAAATATTTGATGAATGGGTGTTGCCTTGATGAGGGACCAAAACTATTATAATAAACAAATCCCACTAGAAAAGTGCTTTGAATATGTTTATAGCTAACCATTGATAATCCTATGTTGATGGTTCAAAAATAATGAAAAATAGTCATATTACATGTTCATTGGTATTCAAATAGATCTAGCTATGGTCATCATGACATACAAATTATCCATAAGGTGACATTAGTGAGGGAATGTGCCATTGATTCTAGAAAGGCATTGTTGAAGGCATGAGGTGAAAATGTTAGCATGGGGATGGAAAATGAACATAAGGAAACAATGTTAATTAAGCACCATCGAAGGTAGGAGGAGAGCGTTGAGAGGAAGGAAATTTCATGGAAATGAAGGTGACCTTATAGCTATAGGCTATAGGATGCAACTACCAAATATAACATCTTAGGGAAGATAGCAAGGGAGTGCTAACTAGTCTCAACTAAGGAATGCCATATTGAATTCATCCCTAATCAAGACAATGAACTAAAGGGAGATAATCAAAGATGAATGGATTGAGGAAATAGGTGGTCAATAAGAGAGTGAATGAGGAATATGGCAGCCCCAAAACATTTATCCCGCTAGCTACAACAATCAAGTATACCCAGTCTTATACTCCTCCAAGAATCACACCCTTGGAGATGAACTCCATCCTTATTTTATAGATGAATCCCTCAACTACCTCCATAATAAAATATTCAAGAAAAATTTGGACATCTTTCCTCAAGTGAAGCATCTCTTATAAAAACACAAATCTAATATGGCTTCCTCTTATTGGGAAAAATTGTCCTTGAGAAGGTGAATGATTCCAATTGTTTACATATGAACCTACAATGTCTTGCAAATATAATCACATGGAGGAATTCCTCCCACGACAATAAATTTATTCAATAAAACCCTCCTCAAGGATATCCAGTGATCTCCTTTAGCTTTGTAATCTATGCTAGCTTCCACCTACATTGTCATTAAAAAATTTACTTATGGAGAGCACTTCTCATCTCAACAAATCATGATCACTACATTCCAACAACTAAAACAATATATTAATCCACTCAAATGATGGATGCTCCTTCCAAGGAAAACGTTTGATAAGTATGAGGGCACTAGAGCGACGAGCACAACCATCACATGAAGGGTGTTCTTCAAGCATCCAATACCACTCCATGGGATCTGGCATGCCTTCAAATATATGATTGTGCCTCAAAATGTGTAAGATGCACCCTCAATAAAAAAATATGCATGAAAATGTACCAATAAGGGCTCCAAAAAGGCAGAACTCTGCCACATGCACCACCACGCCTCAATATATGCAATGATGCCTCAAAAGGTAATATTCAATGAGTAAGTTTTCATCAAAAGTACAGCTATGTATTCCAATATATACATCCTCCATGAACAAGCTACTGAAAAAAGGTCTTCAAATAATGCAACAAGTTTCCATGCATCATGAGTGGTAACACCACCCATTAAGGAAATGAGAGTGACAAAATAGGCGGGGATTTCCTCTTTAGTCAGGAAAACTTGCAAAGGTGAATTAGAGGCCTAGAATCCCAAGAGGAAACTCTACTCTGTAAAATCTACTAGGTGAGAAAATTATTAAGTTTGGGGTTCACGTCTTAAGAGTGATATGGAGAAGGAGGTTATGGACCAAGGGAGGGATAACATCTGAGGAGGTAGATGAGAGAATCAAAGACACTTGAGTGTAATCATGGTATTTACAATGAATATATTCATGAAGTCTACAACAAAAAAGTGCAGGGGCAGAAAATTTATATACTAAATTGAAGCTTAGAACCTTTATCAAAATTGTGAGAGGGGTGATCATTGGTAAAAGTAAGAACCATAGGATGAAATAGTAGTTACTTAATTTGGATAAACAAACATTAGATGAGGAATGTATGATCACAATTGACAAGAGAATTATAGTAACAAAAACGAATGAGGAGAATGTCACGATCTATTTAAGGAATGGAAAAGAAGAAACTGGTCAAAGATCTGGTGAATGGGACATGCATGCATGAAGGTGAAGTCATAGTTGAAGATGGAGACAAATACATAGTTGAGGAAAAATATGAAGATAACAGAAAAAATAAGGAGAATTAATCCGTGAAGATATCTATGGAGGGATTCAATGTAAAGTGTGTTGCAAGCACAAGTTTCAACCTAAGACTATTCTCATAATGATGTTAATGTTAAAACTAGTGTTTTAACTACATTTAACAAAGGATTACTGATTTCAGAGAGACAGAGGATAGACATTACCGAGTTTCACAACATATCCACGGGTTTGTCTAGATAGGGGTGCTCCTTTTCCTCTGTCGATGTCCAATATAAATACTAGACCGAATATCGCCACTCCTCTGGACCAAATATCCCCACTCCTCTACCTCTGTCAAATGGGGTTTTGCTCCTTTGTGAACACGAATATGTATGGCGGCCATGAATCTAAGGTTGAATATCTCCACTCCTCTACCTCTGTCAGATGGGTTTTTTCTCCTCTACGAACACAGATATGTATGGCGGCCGAGAATGTAAGCTAGTATGGGGTTTCTCTATGTGAATGCGATGTATGGGCTGGTTTTGCTCCTCTCCTGTTGTGTGATGTGTAGTTTCCAGCTCACACAGAAATATCCAAGCTAGTAGATGGCTATGTGAATGCGATGTATGGGTCGGTTTTTCTACAAACCTATTGTGTGATGTGTAGTTTCCACCTCACACGGGAATATCCAAGCTAGTAGATGGCCGCCTGTGCCCAATTTTCTTTATAATGAATGGGCATAGGAGGATTATTTTGTCATTTGTATTTTTGTATTTTTTATTTTTTTTAGTGTTTTATTATTATTTTTTGTTAATTTAATTAATACATATTTTAATTAAATTCATCATAATAGAAATTTTAATTATGATTTTTTATTAATTTTAATTAATATATATTTTAATTTAGAAAATTTTCCATCCAAAATAAGGAAATGTGCTCCTACATACCTAGGGATTGATGTATACAATCATTAGGATCATTATAAATCTTGAAATCAGTTCAAGAAGTAGATACTATGGTAGGGAATGATGTAAATAGTAACTTAGCATCTTGGAATCACCCTAACCATTTGTGGCTAGGAAACAAAAATTGGGATCACAACAATGAGCTATAGAAGAGATCACCTTAATGCGAACAATCCATGACTACGTTCATGCACTCATTATAATCCTATATGATTAAGGGTTAATAAATAAGTTGTAGTTTTCCTTCAGTAAGTAGATTGGTCGAAAGAAAAAATCACTTGATTGGTCGAGAACTTAATATTTATGTTTATACCCATAGGTATAAGGTGCATGATGTCATGTTTGATTATAGATATGACACGGACATCATTCCAAAAATATCGTGGGAGATGATGGGGAGCCTATTCCTAGTATACTAACCCATTCAATTGCAGTTAGTGGATTAATACATAATTTTCCCCATTGGCCTCCTAAAGGATTTTGAGGTCAACATTTAAACTCTAAAAATAATGGTATATTTTGAAGTCATTGAGGTTGTTGATGAAAATCATAATCATATCACTCTCTTGGGATTCTAATGGAAAAATGAAAACAAAAACATAATTAATGTAAAGAGAGGGAAAATGGATTTTGAAGCCAATGGAACTAGAGTGATACAACCCATTGATCCAATCAAAAGGGAATGATGAATAAAGCTAATATATGACATCATTGATGGTGCAAGAATGGGCCAATAATATAACTTAATAGAAAAAATATAGAATGGTTATACGAATCCAATAAGAAAAAAAACTAGTTAGTTGGAGAAGAATATGTTATTATAAGTCAAAGAGCTAAGAAGCATTATAAGATTGGAAAAAAATAATTATAATATTTTGGCTCATTGTTGTGCCATGATTAGGTCTATCCATAATATTGGTATAGATATACCAATCCCTCCCATATTTGATGGTATAGAGAGTGTTGAATATTTTATGGAGGATCTAAGCTTAATGGTTCTTGGAGGATTTTGTATAAGAACTATATGTGACATTTAGATCCACACCATATAGGTGGTGGGATACTTATAGAGACGGACTTGATAGATGGGAATAAGTCCAACTAGGATTGCAAAATAAAGTTTCTACGCCACTCAAATACCAAGCGATTAACATTCTAGGGGAAGCAAAAGATACAATCACCTTTATGAAGGTCTATGAGGGAAATAGTGATCTTATATTACATATATATGGGTTCAATCATAGGTGGACTTGGAAGGGATTTCTAGAAAAACATCGAGTCAACAATTTTATGTACACCTTGGGGAATATCCTTAAGTTCTAGTAGCTACACAAGGATATTTGTTGATAGACCCATAAGTGGAAGGCTTTCAATGAAGGGTTCTACTCAACATTCCCATATCTAGGTAGGACCCTTAGTATCACTTATTCTCTAAATTCCATTAAGTCTTTCCTATTTGATACTTGAGTGACCAAACCACCGAGGTGTGTATGTAAAGTACATCAACACAAGTAGCAATAGAAAGAACTAGTTCTCAACTAGGGAGATTGTTATCACCTAAAAATCACTTATAGAGCTATACAAGTGACCACTTGTAGCATCCCCAACCACTTTCTGGGATATGCCACTTAAAATTCTAAACTCTGATACTAATTTAATTCATAAAAGTACTTTCCAAAAGAACAAATTCATACAAAATAATAATAGAAATATTCATGTAGCTTACATAGGAAAAACCCATGAAAATAATTTCATAAATATTAATACAGCACATGAATTAACACACAATTGACACTTATCTTTGATACAAATAAAACCAACTACATGCAGATTCCAAAGTCACATAAGAATCTAATTAGATAACGTAGGTCTTGTGTTGTTTTTTGACGACTTCAACATGAATATTAATCCTAATAATATTTAAATAGGACCTAAAAATCTTATGTTCTTTCCCTGACCATGGACAAGACCTAAGTTCCATACATGGTGTGAAAAAATTGTGAATGACACCCATATCCCACCCAAGCACCATAGTCTATTAAATAGGATAGATGTGGTGGTTTGAGGTCTTGTTAATGGCCAATGAGCCAAAGAAAATATGTTTAGGACCCAAGGCCCTTTTTTTCCTCTTTAGTCATGGTAGATTTCTTATGACCCATTCTTATTGTTAAAAACATACTAATGGTGCCCATATTCCTAGTTGGAAGCCTTTTTCATGGACATTAAACACATGAAAGTTTAGTTTAGGGGCTAAGGCACTTGTTTTCATCCATAAATGATGGTATATGCCTTTAGTCCCATATGTGGTGTGAACAAACTCCTAATGGAACCCATATCCCACTTAGAGCCTAAAGATATTCATTTAGAAAGGATATACATGGTTTTTCAAGGCCTAGTGCATGGCCCTTAAACTCAAAAGATTCATTTTGGACCCAAGTTCCTTTTTTTCCTCCCTTCAACATGGTATAGTCCTTAATATCCATTCTTACTCTTTAAAAAAACAAATCAATGATACTAAAGATACCGCACAAAGGTGAAAGATCCTCTCCATAGTTCTTGTCTAGTTTTTTGATGACTACATCACGAAGCTCTCTCTTGAGAATATTTAAACAAGGAATAATCACCTTATGTTCATTCCCTGGCCATGGTAAAGAACCTACGAAGATTTCTCTAGGACCTAAAGATATCATTTTCCTTCTTGGACATGGTGGAGGTAATTCTAAGACCCATTCTCATTGTTCAAAACATACTAATTTTGTCCATATTCCTATAAGTCAAAGACATTTTCCATGGCCATTTATCACAAGAAATATTTTTTTATGGCCTAAGGCCCAAAGACCCATTCTTATTGTATAAGACATATTAATGGTGCCAAATATTCCCCACATAGGATAAATATTCCCTACACAAATCTTGTGTGGTTATTTGAGGACTACAACATGAATGCTAATACTTACAACATTCAAATAGGTCCTATCTTACTCCCTGGCCATGGAAAAGATCCCATGTGCCTTACATGGTGCATACAACTTGTGAGTGGTGTCCATATCCCACCCAATGGCCACAAATTCTGAAGAGGGGATTAGTGTGGTGTTTTAAGGCCTTTTTCATGGCCATTAATCTTGAGAACTTTGTGTAGGGACTAAGGCCTTTGTTTTCCTCCCTTGAACATGGTATAGGTTAGGAGATCCATTCTCATTTTGATATAAAAAATATATTAATGGTTCCTACATTCCGAATTGGAGCCCTTATTCATGGCCATTAAGTAAAATAAATGTTTGTTTACAGCCTAAGGCCCTTGTTTTCATCCCTCAATGATGGTATATGCCTTTAATCCTGTATGTGGTGTGAACAAACTCATAATGGCACCCATATCCCACTTACAGGCTAAATATATTCATTTAGAAAGGATATACATGGTTTTTCAAGGCCTAGTGCATGGCCCTTAAACTAAAAAAGATTCATTTTGGATCCAAGTTCCTTGTTTTCCTCCCTTCAACATGGTATATTCCCTAATATCCATTATTACTCTTTAAAAAAACATATCAATGATGCTAAAGATACCGCACAAAGGTGAAAGATCCGCTGCATAGGTCTTGTCTAGTTTTTTGATGACAACATCATGAAGCTCTCTCCTGAGAATATTTAAACAAGGAATAATCACCTTATGTTCATTCCTTAGCCATGGTAAATACCCTAAGAAGATTTCTCTACGACCTAAATATATTGTTTTCCTCCCCTAGCCATGGTGGAGGTAATTCTAAGATCCATTCTTATTGTTCAAAACATACTGATTTTTTCCATATTCCTATAAGTCAAAGACATTTTCCATGGCCATTTATCACAAGAAAGATTCATTTATGGCCTAATGCCCAAAGACCCATTCTTATTGTATAAGACATATTAATGGTTCCAAATATTCCCCACATAGGATAAATATCCCCTACACAAATCTTGTGTGGTTATTTGAGGACTACAACATGAATCCTAATACTTACAACATTCAAATAGGGCCTATCTTACTCCCTGACCATGGACAAGATCCCATGTTCCTTACATGGTAAATAAAACTTGTGAGTGGTGTCCATATCCCACCCAATGGACACAAATTCCGAAGAGAGGAGTAGTGTGGTGTTTTAAGGCCTTTTTCATAGCCATTAATCCTGAGAAATTTGTGTAGGGCTTAAGACCTTTGTTTTCCTCTCTTGGCCATGGTATAGGTTAGGAGATCCATTCTTATTTTGATATAAAAAATATATTAATGGTTCCCTCATTCCAAATTGGAGCCCTTCTTCATGTCCATTAAGTCAAATAAATGTTTGTTTATAGCATAAAGCCCTTGTTTTCCTCCCTCAATGATGTTATAAGCCTTGACTCCCATATGTGGTGTGAAAAAATTCTTATGGCATACACATCCCACTTAGAGGCTACAGATCATTTACAAAGGATATACTTGGTTGTTCAAGGCCTAGTGCATGGCCCTTAAACTCAAAAAGATTTATTTTGGACCCAAGTTCCTTGTTTTCCTCCCTTCAACATGGTATAGTCCCTAAGATCCATTCTTACTCTTTAAAAAAACATATCAATGATGCTAAAGATACCACACAAAGGTGAAAGATCCCCTGCATAGGTCTTGTCTAGTTTTTTGATGACTACATCATGAAGCTCTCTCCTAGGAATATTTAAACAAGGAATAATCACCTTATGTTCATTCCCAGGCCATGTTAAAGACCCTAAGAAGATTTCTCTAGGACCTAAATATATCGTTTTCCTCCCTTGGCCATGGTGGAGGTAATTCTAAGACCCATTCTTATTGTTATAAACATATTGATTTTGTCCATATTCCTATAAGTCAAAGACATTTTCCATGTCCATTTATCACAAGAAAGTTTCATTTATGGCCTAAGTCCCAAAGACCCATTCTTATTGTATAAGACATATTAATGGTGCCAAATATTACCCACATAGGATAAATATCCCCTACACAAGTCTTTTGTGGATATTTGAGGACTACAACATGAATCCTAATACTTACAACATTCAAATAGGGCCTATCTTACTCCCTGACCATGGACAAGATCCCATGTGCCTTACATGGTGCATACAACTTGTGAGTGGTTTCCATATCCCACCCAATGGACACAAATTCCAAAGAGAGGATTAGTGTGGTATTTTAAGGCCTTTTTCATGACCATTAATCCTGAGAAATTTGTGTAGGGCCTAAGGCCTTTGTTTTCCTCCCTTGCCCATGGTATAGGTTAGCAGATCGATTCTTATTTTGATATAAAAAATATATTAATGGTTCCCACATTCCGAATTGGAGCCCATCTTCATGGTCGTTAAGTAAAATAAATGTTTGTTTACAACCCAAAGCCCTTGTTTTCCTCCCTCAATGATGTTATAAGCCTTGGCTTCCATATGTGGTGTGAAACAATTCTTATGGCATCAATATCCCACTCAAAGGAAAATTGTACCTTACAAAGGTTCTACATGTTTGTTTGAGGCCTATTTCATGGCTCTTAAACTTCAAATGTTTTGTTTTGGTCCTAAGGTCCTAATTGTTTTTGTCCCTTGACCATGGTGTAGTCCCCAAGATCCATTATTTTTGTACAAAACATACTAATGGCATAAAATGCCCCACACGAAGACCAAATATCCGCTACATAAGTCTTTTGTTTTTTTTCAAGGACTATGTAACGAATCTCAATTCCAAGAAGATTCAAATAGGACCTAAGAACCTTATGTTCTTTACTTAACCATGGGTGACATAACACTATCATTAAATAGTCAAATTGTTACATTTCATTTTCATGCATCATGTGTGAGGGCTTGAGCCACCACAATGTGTTGGGCCCCAACAACTCCCCCTAAAGTTTTACAAAAGTTAAAGGGCCCCCATTAGAATCTTGATATTTATAATGAGCTACATAATCGACCTTTTCAAATAGTTCCATACCTTGGATTGCTTTGAGACAAACTTAATACATTTACTACAGTATGAGACATTCATTATAAGAGTATGTCAAAATTTAAAAACGAGCATAGAAATCTCAATTTAAACAAAAACGTTAATTTTTATCAATTGTTTACTTTCGTTTAAATTATGATTATGTGTTCTTTCTTTTGCTCATTGGCAAGTTTGACTATTTTGAATAATGGGTTCAATAATTCATCAAGTAATATCTTGGTTGGTTTCTCATTTTCATAAAATCATTTGGTGATATTAATTAATTAAATTCTTTTTTCATTTTGCATCTCATTTCAAAAAAAAAAAAAAAATTTATCTATTATTTGTTTGATTTTGTTAAAAATCAAAATTAATATTTTTCTCTTATTCGTTAACTTGAAGCTTATAGAATTTTTGAGATCATATTTGAAAGGAAATTATAAACAATGTTTGTTTAGAACTTATAGTTAGTTTAAATTCATTTTTTATTTTATTGTTCTAGATTTTGTTTTATTCACAATTTTTAGGTTATTAATTTACGTTTCTTTTTGTTTCATAGGTTTCTATTATCAGTTATTTGGTAGGGATCTCATCATGGCTTGATTTTATTATCTAAAAACGTTCAATATGATTGATCCAAAAATAATATTGGATTACTGCAAATAAATTTATGAGCAACAACAGATAAAATTTGGAAATGCATCAAGAACAGAGACACGATTTTGAGGGAGTGATTGCAGCCAAACCATGATGAATTTGAAGAAATGATTGAAAACCCATCTCCCAAATGGACCCATGTAGCTTCCTCGCAGACAATTTCCCAAACAAATGCACAATTTGAGAGATATTTGTGTCTCTTTATGAGACAAATTTCAGGTGGTGGAAATTATTAGTGATGCCCAGACTGTTCATTCATTGTATAAATATATGAGAAAGTTCAGAGCCATGGAGATCTAGGAAATTGAGAGGAGGATTTTTATCCTTTCTCTTTTGTATAATGTTTATTTTGTAAACTTTTATTCTTTCCAAATGGAGTAACGGATGGTTGGAATCTTTGGGATAATGGACAAGTATTTTCAAAGAAGAATATGGAATTCTAGGTTGCTTAATGGATTTTGTCCCATGAGTAAAATGGGTTTATTTTCATTATAATATCTCCATATTATTTGAATAATTGATCATGCATTGATTTAAATTAGCTTTAGTCTTTTTTATCAATACATGGTTAATTGCTATCATTTATATATTAATTGTTTCAATCTTTAAGAATCTATTATCCCAAAAGTTCTTCATGGACCATATGATGAACATATTTTGTTGAAATTATATGAGAAAACAATTTACTCTTTGGCTTTTGTTCTTTTGTAGATTGTACAATGTTAATATTGTTTCTCATATAATTTTTTAATATGAAACTTTATTTGTATTGAATTAGCTTTAGACTATTCTGCATATAATTTTTTATATCATGCTTTTTCTTTATGTTGCTCATTATCTTTTGGTTTAGTTTATATCTGTGACTGATCATCTATTCAATTATTTTGAGTTTACCTATGATGCTAGAAAGTTGGTAACACCATTCCTGAGAATTGAAATTTCTTTCATTTTTAGTTATTGGACATTTCAAGGTCACAAGATATACAATTATTTGTCTTTTCGTCGTTATAAACTCGCTCCAGGATATGAAACACTTCCTTGAATTTCTTCAGGAAGTATTATGCTTTCTTTTGTCATAGGTTTACACTTGACATAGGTTAAGAGGAGCTCATACAAATACAAAGAGATGAATTTAGCTTAGTACTGTTGATCAGTGAGAGGTTAGTAAGTGCATTTCTTTCTTTTATTCAGATTTGTGTATATATGAATGCGACGATGATTGCATTAATTAGATTTTGACTGTTTCTGTGTCATTGTTTCAATTGTATTTACTTAGTATTTATTAGTTTAAAATCTTTAAACATTATAAAAAAAACAAAAATATTTATGTTCTTACTTTATCTTATTTTGAAACATAATTATAAACATTCATTTTCGCAAGATTTAAAGTAAACCTTGTAAATAGTATATAGATTATTTATAATCATTTGTGTATTTACGTTTCTTTTTAATAAACATTAGTAAGTAATATATCATTTGTTAGAATCATAGATTTTAGATTAGTTTCATTTATTTTATTATTTTTAGGACTTTAGTTGGCCAACAGAGCCATTAAACTCGTCGGGTCATTTCATTCCAAACGGCTTGGGTTATTTAGACAGCCCTGGTTTAGATTTGACCTTCCAGTTGATAGTGTGTCACTTACGCCTGTCAACATAATGGAAACATACAAAGAATATTTGTCTTATAAACAAGATATGGTACTATCCATTTTGAGGTTTGGCATAGAGATTGTTCTTGTAGACTACACTACATTGCACCATATAAGCCCTACACTCCTTGCAAACCATGTAACACCATTCAAAGACACATTCTTGTGACGAATTAGCTATACTATCGACAATTGTTTTTCGTCAATAGTATAGCTAATTCGTCGCAAGATTATTTACATTCGTCTTTCTTGCAACAATATCAAATGATTCTTGGATTCATTTCATATTTGGTTTATCAACTTGAAATTAAACTTTGATAGTTTTAAAGCTAGTTAGTGGTACCTTAATTCAAATACAAATATAAAATTAGGAATCATTAACATATCTACTAGAACATATGAAAAATAGGGTTTATGGTTTACATGATGATCATATGATCATGGAAGAAAGTGGGTGTGTGAGTCAACTTTGAGTCCAGAAACCCTCCCATATCATTAAGGCATGCGAATAGTCTATCCATGACAAATTTCAATGCATACAGAAATAGTTTGAAACAATTTGAACGTTGGCCCCATTCACATGTCATTGTTGCCCATGTCTAGTACTTTTATGGTGTTGATTAAGAAAGCAATGAAAAAGAGGGATTTTTCATCACAACTATGACACAGATACATTGTATATACAATATTAATGTAGAACCTGAAAGAAAAATGAAGAAAGAATAATGAAAACTTAAAACTTGCGTCAACCAATTTGTGTACTTTGAAAGAAAATTAGGGTTTATGGTTTACATGATAAATTGATGATGGAAGAAAGTGGGTGTGTGAGTAAAATTTGAGTCCAGAAACCCTCCCATATCATTAAGGCATGCAAATAGTCTATCCATGTCAAATTTCAGTGCATATAGAAACAGTTTGAAAAAATTTCAATGTTGGCCCCATTCATAGGTCATTGTTGCCCATGTTAAGTCCTAGTACAATTTCCGTTCCTTGTTCCTTGTAAAAAAAATTCCACAGTACACATGTCCCTACATCTACTACTGCAAGGGAGTATTTTTATGGTGTTGGTTAAACAATCAATGAAAAAGAGGGATTTTTCATCATAACTATGACATAGATACATTGTATATACATTAATGTAGAACCTGAAAGAAAAATGAAGAAAGACTGATGAAAAATTAAAATTTACGTCAACCAATTTGTGTACTTTGAAAGACAATTAGGGTTTATGGTTTACATGATGAATTGATGATGGATGAAAGTGAGTGTGTGAGTCAAATTTGAGTCCAGAAACCCTCCCATATCATTAAGGCATGAAAATATTCTATCCATGTCAAATTTCAGTGCATACAGAAACAGTTTGAAAAAATTTCAACGTTGGCCCCATTCATAGGTCACTGTTGCCCGTGTCTATTCCTAGTACAATTTTCGTTCCTTGTTCCTTGTAAAATTCATTTGAAAGTACACACGTCCGCGAATCTGCAAGGGAGTATTTTTATGGTGTTGATTAAGCAATCAACAAAAAAGATGGATTTTTCATCACAACTATGACACAAATACATTATGTTTACATTATTAATGTAGAACCTGAAATAAAAATGAAGAAAGACTGATGAAAACTTAAAACTTGTGTCAACCAATTTGTGTACTTTGAAAGAAAATTAGCGTTTATGGTTTACATGATGAATTGGGGATGGAATAAAGTGGGTGTGTGAATCAAATTTGAGTCCAGAAACCCTCCCATATCATTAAGGCATGCAAATAGTCTATCCATGTCAAATTTCAGTGCATACAGAAATAGCTTGAAAAAACTTCAGCGTTGGCCCCATTCATAGGTCATTGTTGCCCGTGTCTAGTCCTAGAACAATTTATGTTCCTTGTTCCTTGTAAAATTCGTTAGACAATACACATGTCCTTGCATCTAGTATTGCAAAAGCCTTGTTTTGGTCCTAAGGTCGTAATTTTTTTTGTCCCTTGACCATGGTGTAGTCCCCAAGATCCATTATTTTTGTACAAAACGTACTAATGGCATAAAATGTCCCACACAAAGAATAACTATCCGCTACATAAGTATTTTGTCTTTTTTCAAGGATTATGTAACGAATCTCAATTCTAAGAATATTCAAATAGAACCTAAGAACCTTATATTGTTTCCCTAACCATGGGTGACATAACACTATAATTCAATACTCAAATTTTTATATTTCATTTTCATGCATCATGTGTGAGGGCTTGAGCCACCACAAAGGAAACATACAAATAATATTTGTTTTATGAACAAGATATGGTACTATCCATTTTGAGATTTGGCATAGATATTGTTCTTATAGACTACACTACATTGCACCATATAAGCCCTACACTCCTTGCAAACCATGTAACACCATTCAAAGACACATTATTGTGACAAATTAGCTATACTATCGACAAACATTTTTCGTCGATAGTATAGCTAATTCATCACAAGATTATTTACATTCGTCTCTCTTGCGACGATATCAAATGATGATTAGATTCATTTCATATTTGGTTTATCAACTTGAAATTAAAATTTAATACTTTACAACCTAGCTAGTTGTACCTTGAGTCAAATACAAATATGAAATTAGGAATCATTAACATATCTACTAGAACATATGAAAAAAAGGGTTTATGGTTTACATGATGATCATATGATGATGTAAGAAAGTGGGTGTGTGAGTCAAATTTGACTCTAGAAACCCTCCCATATCGTTAATGCATGTGAATAATCTATCCATGTCAAATTTCAATGCATACAGAAATAGTTTGAAGAAATTTCAACGTTGGCCCCATTCACATGTCACTGTTTCCCATGTCTAGTATTTTTATGGTGTTGATTAAGAAATCAACAAAAAAGAGGGATTTTTAATCACAACTATGACACAGATACATTGTATATATAATATTAATGTAGAACCTAAATTAAAATTGAAGAAGGACTGATGAAAACTTAAAACTTGCGTCAACCAATTTCATGTGTACTTTGAAAGAAAATTAGGGTTTATGTCTTACATGATGAATTGATGATGGAAGAAAGTGGGTTTGTGAGTAAAATTTGAGTTCATAAACCCTCCCATATTGTTAAGGCATGTGAATAGTCTATCCATGTCAAATTTTAGTGCATACAGAAATAGTTTGAAAAAATTTCAACGTTGGCCCCATTCATAGGTCACTGTTGCCCATGTCTATTCCTAGTACAATTTCCGTTCCTTGTTCCTTGTAAAATTTGTTTGAAAGTACACAGATCACTGCATCTAGTACTGCAAGTGAGTATTTTTATGGTGTTGATTAAGCAATCAATGAAAAAGAGGGATTTTTCATCACAACTATGACACAAATACATTGTATATACATTAATGTAGAACCTGAAAGAAAAATGAAGAAAGACTGATGAAAACTTAAAAATTGTGTCAACCAATTTGTGTTCATTGAAAGGAATATAGGGTTTATGGTTTACATGATGAATTGATGATGGAATAAAGTGAGTGTGTGAGTCAAATTTGAGTCCATAAACCCTCCCATATCGTTAAGGCATGTGAATAGTCTATCCATGTCAAATTTCAGTGCATATAGAAACAATTTGGAAAAACATCAACATTGGCCACATTCACAGGTCACTGTTGCCCGTGTCTAGTCCTAGTACAATTTTTGTTCCTTGTTCCTTGTAAAATTCGTTCTACAATACACACGTCCTTGCATCTAGTACTACAAGGGAGTATTTTTATGGTTTTGATTAAGCAATCAACAGAAAAGAGGGATTTTTCATCACAACTATGAAACAGAGACATTGTATATACATTAATGTAGAACCTAAAATAAAAATGAAGAAAGACTTTTGTTCCTTGTTCCTTGTAAAATTCGCTCTACAATACACGCGTCCTCACATCTAGTACTGCAAAGGAATATTTTTATGGTTTTGATTAAGCAATCAACGAAAAAGAGGGATTTTTCATCACAACTATGAAACAGATACATTGTATATACATTAATGTAGAACCTGAAAGAAAAATGAAGAAAGACTGATGAAAAATTAAAACTTGCGTCAACCAATTTGTGTACTTTGAAAGAAAATTAGGGTTTATGGTTTACATGATGAATTGATGATGGAAGAAAGTGTGTGTGTGAGTAAAATTTGAGTCCATAAACCCTCCCATATCGTTAAGGCATGCAAATAGTCTATCCATGTCAAATTTCAGTGCATACAGAAACAATTTCAAAAAATTTCAAAACTGGCCCCATTCACAGATCACTGTTGTCGATGTCTAGTCCTATTACAATTTCCATTCCTTGTTCCTTTTAAAATTCGTTCGACAGTACACATGTCCCTGCATCTAGTGCTGCAAGGGCGTATTTGTATGGTGTTGATTAAGTAATCAACAAAAAAGAGGGATTTTTCATCACAACTATGACACAGATACATTGTATACACAATATTAATGTAGAACCTAAAATAAAAATGAAGAAAGAATGATGAAAACTTAAAACTTCCTTGAACCAATTTGTGTACTTTTAAATAAAATTAGGGTTTATGGTTTACATGATGAATTGATGATGGAAGAAAGTGGGTGTGTGAGTAAAATTTGAGTCCAGGAACCCTCCCATATCTTTAAGGCATGTGAATAGTCTATCCATGTCAAATTTTAGTGCATACAAAAACAATTTGAAAAATTTTCAACGTTGGCCCCATTCACAGGTCACTGTTGCCCATGTCTAGTCCTAGAACAATTTATGTTCCTTGTTCCTTGTAAAATTTGTTTGACAATACACATGTCCTCGCATCTAGTGTAACGAACTGTGTCGTTACGACAACCATTCTAGTAATAGGTGTAAATTTTTTTTTTGTTTAAGGTGTGTGCGCGCGTGTAGAAGTAGCAACATACGGAACTGTACGATGCCACTCGACAACAACAAGACTCAACCATGAAGTTCAGCACAAGAAGACTAAAGGCCTCAACGAGAAACTGCAACAAATAAAACCATAGGCAGAGGTGCACGACGCAAACCTTTAGCGACAAAAGTAAACTGACCACCCGTCCATCCTACCCTGCAAGGTTAGGACCTCCAAGACACATAATCAACACTCAAGCCCAGGTTCCCATCGATTTTAACCATTTAAGGTCTCGGGGCTGGCGACTGTTCTGAGGAACATGGAGGTGTCTACTTCCCTTCCGACGCAATAGAACAAGCAACTAAGTAATCACAACCAAGTACAACATAAATAAGAAGAACAATTACGTCCCTTACGGAAGGCGCGTGACAAGGACTCTGACAACGAACACCCAAGTTCCACATTAATCAAATGAATCAACAACCCTCATTTACCAATTCCGAGTAGTTTATGGTACTTAAATCCAGGACATTTCACTAAGTATGTCTTATCCTTATCAATAGATCACACAACCTTACAACAAGATAACCATATCATTTCATCCCTAATTACAATAACGTTGAATAAAATAATGGTCATACATCCAACTCTAACCTTGCAATTGGTTGTATGGTACAAGCAACACAATTCATATTCGACGATATATTACAATACGAAATTTATAAACAGTATTTAACTATTTAACAATATTTGACAATATTACTATCAACGCCATATTTAACCATTATAATATACAAAATTTAAAATGATGTCAATTTAAATGAGTAATATTATTCAACAAAATATCTTTAAAAATTATAATGATGTTAAGTTTCTCTTTTTATAATATATAACTCTATTTAATGTAACTTAATTATTCTTAGTAAATTCATTAAATTATTTTTGTATGGAGGAGATCAGGGTACATTTATAGCTATTTTAAAGACCTGTATTGTGCCTAAGTTGACATGACACTTGATCCAATATCATAATTCCAAACACTAACAATGAGATGTGTAACATTCCTACATATAAACCAAAATAGAATAATATAATAAAATATTAATGTAAAATATTAAATTTAAAAAAAAGAATACCAAGTATATAGAGAGAACATCCATATTAGTTGGGGATCTTTTAAGTTCCATAGATTGTATTTAATTGATTTTAACCCTAGAATTGGAGTTAAGGTACTTCTATGTTGGTTTAGCTCCATCTCACTTAAAGGAAAACAATAATAACATTGTACTTTTATGTCCACCATGCTCAAATATAGAAATGAAATTTGAATAATATTTAATCTATTTCCATGCATCTGTCCAATAAATAATATTCGTCTTGGGGAATGGTAAACGTCATCGTAATCAAGAAGATAATATAAAATGGATCATTAATCAACTATGTCGTCAGTGTTTCATTGATACTATGAAAGTTTCTTGGTTGTATAATCTCGAATTAATTGTCTAATAAGAGATTGTGCATTTAGAGACTTTGAATCCCTCATAGAACTATGTTAATCATTAATATATTTTAGTGATACATTCCTCAAATAATTCCATGGGTTAATTTCTGGACAGTAAGTTCCATTAGAAAAATAACCTCACATTAAAATAACATCATATCTCAATGACAATATATCATTTGCATATTTAAAAAGGAACTTTTAAGAATATTCAGAAAAGGGAAAAAATAACGAGGTTAAAGAAAACAGTAATTAAAATAACAACTAATAACCTGGCAATATATATAGAAGAGCTTCACATACAATCATTGGTAAAAGGTATTCGAAGGTTTGCCCTAAGAAGCTGAAATCAATGGATTGCCATTTAAATTGGATTGTAAGGCTGAAGGTTGCGCTGGCAGGCTAACAGTAACATCATACTAATCATGCGATCTGGGTTATATAGTAATAACAATCCATATTCGTATTCAGAAATACCTTATCATTACGAAAATTATAACCAAAATTCTGAGCAAAGTTATAAACAAAACTACGAAAGTTATAAACATGTGATCTGGTCATATGGTAATGACATTCCAAATTCGTATTCAGCCATGCATTACTATTACGGAATTATAAACAATATTCTGAGAAAACTTTAAATGCCATCCAACTTGTTGGGCAGTAAATAAGATCCCAAGGCATCCACAATCTGATAGGCAAGGGTTGATGAAGACGCCAGTAAATAATGAATGGAACCGACACTGCAACAGGCATGGGTTTAGGAGAGATGCACCAGTAATCAACAAAATGGAACCCATGGTTCCTAAAACCCAAGTGAATCTCACCCCTTAAAATGATCTGGAAATCCAAATCCCGTCGCCCACTGACTTAACAGAGCAACAATGGACGGAGGAGTCAGAATGCTGGAGAGAGGGTTCTAAAAATAAAAACATAGTGGGACAACTGTAATCAACTGCTACCAGTGGGCGCAAGGTAAAGGAGCCAGTTCTGTTGGCAAAAGCAGACCCGAGACGTTTCCAATAACGCTCAAACCCCAGGGAAAAACGAAGCAATAAAAACGAAAAGCATACAGATGCAAGTCGATGAACGCCCAAGTAACAGAGAAAAAACACGCCCACCGCAATGACGAAAATGCCCAAACCTTCTGCCCAACACATACAATGGTGGTGAAACGCCCCAGAAACTGGCAAACGCAGATAAAAAGGAAAATGCCCCCAATGATCAGTACAAACACAATCATTAAACGTCTACCAAGCAGGTTTAAGAAAAACTCCCAACGCATCGGTAGAAAGCCCAACATACAATTGCAAAAATGCTCAAATATAGATGCCAAAACGCCCAAAATACAGTGGCAGCAAAAACGCCCCAAAATGACTGTTGCAACACGCCCAACACAGTGAGACAAAAACGCCCCATACCACAGTATACAGAACGAATAAAGATGCTCACAATGTAATTTAAAAATTCCCCAAACAAAAAGAAAGTGCAACTCATTAACCCTTTTAAAACGCAGACCCAACCCCCAAAGGCATTGCCAGAAGATGACGAAATAACCGAAGATAAATTGCATGCCAGGTTACATTGATTTCCAGAAGATAACAATTTGCCAGAGGTAAATGAATTGACGGAGGTATTCCAGAGATAACAATTTCCCTTTTTTTCGGCAACCATTAACAAGACGAATCGCCAAAACAAATTGACACTAACCATTTCTAACAATTTTCCAGAATTAAAATCATACCTTAGCCACTCGCCCGCTTCAGAAGACATCCCACACTCTGTGCCGCATCTCGCGCTCCTTGCCGCTCCCGCTCACCGACCGCAAAAGGCTCACCGGTACCTCCCAGCTAAATGCGAGGGGTACTCTGCTTCCCCCGTCGCCCCCCGAGCTGCAAAGGGGCCACACAAGAACCAGAGATAACACTAGCTTCTCAGCTCGCCTCCACGGCTGAGCTACCACTCCAACACAGCTGAGATAAACCCAACTCCTCACAATAAATCCGTCAAACCACAATTCGGCAGTGTAACGTTACGCTAATCGTTCATCCCCTCTTCCTTCTTTTCCCCTTCCTTTATAGAAAATTGAGACCCACCTACTTTCCTAATCATTAATTAATTAATTTTTAATGACAAACCTCTAAACAATCTCCACCATCCAAGTGTCATTCACCCCTAGGGTTCTCCAGTAATTAAATTCTTTTTAATAATTAAAAGACTAAATTCCCTCACTCCCCCAAAACCGCTCCTTAAATTTCTCCTAGGGTTCCTAGATCCCCTCTCATGCTTTTAATCACTTTCCTAAAATGAAGTTTCTAAAATTTAGTAACTCCTTAAATGTTGATTCCTTTTTTCTTTTTACCCTATGTCCCCTACTTTCCAAAATTATGTTTCCTTTAATTCTAGTTTCCTTATTTCCATTTTTATTCCTCTCTTTTATTATTATTTTATTATTATTTAAACCCAAAAGATAAATGCGGATTT